>CM035440.1:76241729-76244229 GCA_020310875.1 Ceratopteris richardii | reverse complement strand
CTTTAGCCATATTACCTCTTTTGCAGCTTCCACCATACCTTTATATTCTGCTTCTGTAGATGACAAAGCAACTGTATGTTGCTTCTTGGAACACCATGAAATCAATTTGTCTCCTACATAGCACAAGTATCCATGTGTTGATCTTCTATCATCCACATTACCTGCCCAATCTGCATCATTATATATCTTGATTCTTGTATCTGAAGTAAACCCATAGTACAACCCTTCTTTGAGTGTACCCTTGATGTACCTAAGTACACTTTGTCCTGCAATCCAATGTTCCTTTCTAGGACAATGCATGAATTGTGAAAGCACACCAACTGCATATGACAAGTCAGGCCTTGTCAATGTAGCATAAATCAAGCTACCAATCAAACTTTGATAGAGTTTCATATCTCTGAACTCTTCTCCTCCAAACCTAGACAATTTATGGTTCACTTCCAAAGGTGTAGGTGCAACCCTGCAATCTTCCATTTTAAATTTGGTTAGCAAATTTTTAAGATACCTTTCTTGGGTCACATATACTCCATGTTGAGTATAAGAGATCTCCATTCCCAAGAAGAATGATAGGTTCCCCAAATCACTGATTTTGAACTCTTTCTCCATCTGCTTCTTGATCATTTGTATCCCCTTATCATCTGTTCCTGTAAGTATTATGTCATCAACATAAATACACACATAAATGAATCCATTTTCACTTGCTTTGACTAGCAAGCTACTATCTGCCTTTGATGCTTGAAATCCAAGATCATTCAAGAATTTTACAAGCCTATAATTCCAAGCCCTTGGGGCTTGCTTCAACCCATACAAAGCTCTCTTGAGCCTACATACATAATTTGGACTCACTTGATCTTTGAACCCATCTGGTTGCTCCATGTAGACTTCATCTAAAATGTAACCATTCAAGAAAGCATTTTTAACATCTAATTGAGACAACTTCCAACCTTTACAAGCAGCAATTGCAATGAGTGTCCTGATGGTTGTCATCTTTGCCACAGGACTATAAGTCTCATCATAGTCCACTCCATATGTCTGTGCATACCTTTTCACAACAAGTCTAGCTTTGTACCTAGACACACTTCCATCTGCAAATCTCTTTGTTTTGTAAACCCACTTACATCCAATAATCTTCTGACTATTAGGTTTAGGAACCAAATCCCATGTTTGATTCTCTATCAATGCATCATACTCCTCTTGCATAGCATCTTCCCAATTCTTCTTCCCTTTGGCTTCTTCATATGTAGAAGGGTCTTCATCTGCTTTTACCAAATAAGCATAATCTTTAGTAGTCAAGAATGAAGTGTCATAGCTATACCTTGTAGGTTGCCATTTGTGCCTAGATGATCTCCTAACTTCTGCACTTCTTGAGGTCTCTAGTTCATCACATTCTGGATCAAACCTTGGCCTCTCTTCAACTTCAATCTGCAGTTCATTACTCTCACTTTCATCAAGTAATTGAATCTTTGCTTTACCTTTCCTTTGTTCCACTACTTCTTCATCATCTGCATGTACATTATATTTACCTGCATACCAAGTACCTTGCTCATCAAATGTAACATCCTTGGATACAATAAATTGCTTTGTAGATGGACTCCACAACCTGTATCCCATTTGCTTATCATCATAACCAATGAATACATACTTCTCTGCCTTAGGCTCCAACTTATGCCTCAATTGAGATGGCACATATGCATATGCCAAGCATCCAAATATTCTGCAATGATCCAAGGTAGGTTTCTTACCCCACCAAGCTTCATATGGTGTCATACCCTGCAAAGCTTTACAAGGCAATCTATTAACCAAATATGTAGCTGTATTAACAGCCTCAGCCCACAAATAATTTGGGCAATTCTTCTCTTTCATCATGGACCTTGCAAACTCAACAAGAGTCCTATTTCTTCTTTCTGCTACCCCATTTTGTTGAGGAGAGTACCTGCAAGTAACTTCTCTCTTTATACCTGCATTCCACAAATAATCATTGAACTCATTTGAAAAATACTCTCCCCCTCCATCTGACCTTAGTCTCTTCAATTTTTGACCTGTAATCCTTTCTGCATATGCATGATAGTGTTTAAATGTATTAAACACTTCTGACTTTTCCTTAATCACATAAATTGTGATCCACCTGGTAGCATCATCAACATATATGACATAATATCTTGAACCATTTATACTAAAGTCCTTTGAAGGACCCCACACATCTGTATGCACCAATTCAAGTCTTTCTGAATACATAAATCCATGCTTGGAATAGGATTGCTTATGAGCCTTACCTAATTGACATGCCTCACATCTGTATGTCATGTGTTGACCTGCAATGTTAGGCATTCCAAGCACTGAATCATTGTTAATCATTTCTTTGATACCTCTTTCATTAAAGTGTCCAAGTCTTTTGTGCCAAAGATCCAATTCTGACACCTTCTGCTCTCCATATGTGAACATAGCATGTCCAACATTTCCTTGTACCTTCAATGTGAAAAGCCTTCCTTCTTTCTTTCCT
>CM035440.1:76191729-76231729 GCA_020310875.1 Ceratopteris richardii | reverse complement strand
GTGAACATTCTTTACATATGAATGTTCCTACACACAATTCTCTTAGCCTGATCACAATTGGATGCTAAAACTTTATACAGAGATCTATCAACTCTAGATTTAGACTTGTAAAAAAGCATTCCACAAAAGCTTTACCACAGAAGGAGAAGACACGAAAACTTCGGGCGCAACTTTTCTTCTATTCCTCAGAAAATTACAACTGAGTTGTGAGATTGACTTCTTCTCATTCCTATGAACTCTAATGAGTCTTACAACTTACAAATGCACTATTCTCATACTCTCCTATTGTCTCCTCTTGTCTCTCCTATTGCCCTGACATTTTTCCAAAGTATTTATAGGCAAATATGTACAAGCTTATGACTATTCAAAAAGTATAAGTGATCTATGTCTTCACTAATGTACATATGTGTACATATCATTCATCCTATGAATGTAACCACCTTGTTGGCACACAAAGCAACAGAGGAATCATGCACAATACGGCAACAAGGCCAGATCATTTTTTCCCTTAGATTATGTACAACTCAAGTGATTTTAATCACTACACAAACATTGTAAATCCCGTTTTTGGTAGATTAGACTCCATTTTGTGCAAGCCGAGGAGTCCTCGAGCTTGAGGAGTATTAGAAGTACCATCGTACCAATTTTCATAATTTTTAGACTTCGTTTGAGCCCTCAAATAAGCCCTGGAACCTAATTTTTAACTAGGCCGGACACTAGGTCTGGACAGGGCCAAAAGCTAGTCAAAAACTATAAAAAGAGCTAGAGAGCTCATTTTTGAGGTCAGATTGTAATTGAAACGAACTTGTAAGAGCTTGTGAAAGTAAATCTAAAGCACTCCATTGTTTCTCTCTCTTTGTCTTGCCGTGTGTGCGCGTGTGTGTGTATGTGTGTGCATGCTTGTGTGCTTCTCACTCACGCACTTGTGTCGCCACTTGCTCGAGGTCTTCATACCATCCTCACGTCTTCCCGGATTGACATTAAAGGAGGTGCTACTCATCACTGAGCTACACCAAATTTTGGCGCCGTTGCCGGGGATCGAGCTTTGAGGACGAGCGTGTGATGGTAAGACGTAGAGTTGACGCGTTGGAGTCATAGGTATTTTCTTCACCCTCATCGGTTTTCTTTTACTTTCTTCACCTTCTTCATCATCATCATCACCATCTCCCATGTCCATCTCCATCATCGCAAAAATTTCAGTTTTTTGACTATATCCCCACCTCCATCTCATTTCCCTCATTTCACTTGTGAGAGAGAGCGAGAGAGCGAATTTGCATGCGCTGTTTTTTGCATGTTTCTTGAGCTATTTTGCAGGTTGTTTGCTGTACCATCATCCCCAGCAGTGTGCGCAGGTACGACAGGCTCTGCACAGGTCCCGCGACGACAGCCTCTGTCTATCGCGACAGACAGAAAATCTTAACATTTCGTGAATGCATGTTTATCATTGTAACCTACACCTTGAGGGCACTCTAGATCACTAGAAGTTTTTCAAAAATTTGCATTTTTTCAGTCTATCGCGACAGACACCGTCTATCGCGACAGACACTGTCTATCGCGACAGACACCGTCTATCGCGACAGACAGAAACCCACGACAGACAGCGTCTATCGCGACAGACACCGTCTATCGCGACAGACAGAAATCCACGACAGATACCGTCTATCGCGACAGACACCGTCTATCGCGACAGACCGAATTTCACGACAGACAGCGTCTATCGCGACAGACACCGTCTATCGCGACAGACAGAAATCCGCGACAGATACCGTCTATCGCGACAGACACCGTCTATCGCGACAGACAGAAATCCGCGACAGATACCGTCTATCACGACAGACACCGTCTATCGCGACAGACAGAAATCCACGATAGACACCGTCTATCGCGACAGACACCGTCTATCGCGACAGACAGAAATCCGCGACAGACAGCGTCTATCGCGACAGACACCGTCTATCGCGACAGACAGAATTCCACGATAGACACCGTCTATCGCGACAGACACCGTCTATCGCGACAGACAGAAATCCGCGACAGACAGCGTCTATCGCGACAGACACCGTCTATCGCGACAGACAGAATTCCACGATAGACACCGTCTATCGCGACAGACACCGTCTATCGCGACAGACAGAAATCCACGATAGACACTGTCTATCGCGACAGACACCGTCTATCGCGACAGACAGCCCCCACGATAGATTGTGTCTATCGCGACAGACACCGTCTATCGCGATAGACAGGCATTTTCGGCAAAAAATTAAGGTGTGAATTTTTGGAAATTTAGGCTAAATTTTGGGCATATTTGCACTTTCATGTACTCATATACTTACGAAGGCCTTAGAAAATGCATTAAAACCCCCGAAAGGATCTGTTTGTCTAGTTAACCCCCTAAACCCTGAACGGTCATAACTTTTTCATACGAAATCCATTTTCGGAGCTCTAGAGCTTGTCGGAAAGCTCGTGACATATACTACACGCCCTCAACTGTTTTTTATAAGAATAACGCGTTGATTTTCAGATAGGATATTTGGAAGTTGACACACAGAAGGGTAGAAACACCAAGGGAGCTCTAGAGGAAATTTTTAGCAATAAAAAAAGGGGGGAACAAGGGTCATTAAAAAAGTGTCTGAAATAAATTGTCTGTCAATTGAAAGGTCTACTTGGAACTAATCTTGGGATTTATGCAGGCCTATTGAGAAGCAATTGAGAGTATCCAAGCACGGGTGCTACGCACGCTTGAGAATCAACTTCTCGAGCTCTAAAGAGCAAGGTTCGGCAAGAAAGGTCGGAATATTCTCAACCCCTCTTCGTCAATTCCTAGCTTAGGCTAAGAACGATTAGAAGTAGGAATAAGTCAGGGCGACGATAGGCCACTATCAAGCTGAAGACTACCTAAAAACTCAAGTTCAAGTTAAAAACTTAATCTCTGTACTGTCGACAACATAAAGGGAAGAACCTAACGTGGAACGATCAACCTGAAAGTACGAAGAACATTCAAGTATTCCTGACGACGTAATAACAGATAAGACTTTAAACACGAGGAATAACTAAAAAGAATCAAGTGACTGGTACCAATTGATCGGCAACGAGGTTGTACTCTGAAAAAAAATTTGGGCTAATCCGTTAGGCATATGAACCTTAGATCAGGACGACACCTAGTAAGGGAGAGACAAAGCCTTCGGTCTTCAGAGGCTAGTGTCAATCACACTGCAAGGTCTTGGGCCCAGCAGTTGAGCCACCACTCATACTACCCTAGCTCTGAGACCAGTGAGTCAGAAATGTCTCAAGGCATGGACAGACCTACGGGAAGTTCAGGAGTGCCTTATTTGTACAGGGTAGAAGGCCCTTACAAAACACAGCTGGAATATCTTAGGACCAACCGACTAGGTGCTAGCATCTATGAGGACGGCCTAGGAAGATCCATGGTCCAGATTAAAAACCCTGACCAATCCATAGGACTAGAGCACCCAGCTGTCAAGTTTGAAAACGGTGCATACCTGGACAAGGAAGGAACTATATATGTAGTCACTAGTCACCCGGATAGGACAGATGACTTTGGGAATGTAATCTCAGAAGCGGACTTAGGTGACCTGGAACAAGGGAACATGGGTGCGGAACCTAGAACCCCTCGAGGTAAATCAGTTCTCACTAGGATTATCACACCTGAATGGGTACCCCAAGACAACAAGAGCATCGAGTTGCTTATCCATCGAGAAACTGATGAAGCCTTTTGGAGGTATAAATCCAATCAGCCAACTGATATAGGAAATATCATGATCTATGAATTTAAGGATCCAGATAGCCCAGGTAGAGTGACCTACTTAGATCACACTTCAGAACGGATCTTCGTGGTGACAGAAAATGATAGGCATGCCTACAGTTGGAAGGGTGAATTCATTTTCCCCCAACCAAGATCAAATGTATCCTATGGTCACCCTGGAGCTGGAACTTCCCAAGCTCATGGTACGCAAGGAGATAGAAGTAGAGATAGACCAGAAGTAAGTTTTGCCAACCCAGTGGGCAGAGAAAGAACGAGAACGGAGACGAATAGGGTAGAACCTGAGATGCTCAGAGCCCACAGGAACCAAAGAAATGTAGATGGATTCCCTCTGCCGAGGCCTAGAGAGCACACAAGAACTTTGAGACCCACCCAGCTAGTCAAGTCCATGAAGAATTACTTTGATGGCACAGGAGATCCCTATGATCATGTGGCGGAGTTCAAGCAAGTCTTGAGAGCTGAACAAGTGGAAGATCTGTTCACGCAGTACAATGCCTTCGGTCTAACCCTTAGGAACACAGCACTTACATGGTTTCAGCCATTAGATGAGCGTCAGTTCAGGAGCATAGACCAACTCCTAGAGGCATTCATTGTAGAGTTCTCTAAGAGCGGCATAAGACACAATACCTCCTCATTGATTCACAGCTTCAAACAGACCCCCCAAGAGACAGTCAGATTGGCCGGAAGAAGATTTAGACAATATCTTGAAAGGTGCCCTATTTCGGAACTACCCACATCTGCTAAACAAGTAGCCTTATTCCTTGATGGATTGCTGAGTACGAAATTGAGATCCTATGTGTATCTGAAGGACCCTAGGACCATAGAAGAATGTGTACGCATGTGCATTGACATTGAAGATAACCTAGGGGAAGAGCTAGAGCTTTCCAAAATCTACAAAGATTCAGATAGTGCATCTAGTCACTCTTCCACGCAATCCACATCAATTGAGGAACTTGCCGAAAAGGTAGCTCAGAAATTAGGTGTAACTAGCAAACAAATCCCAAGGTTTGCCCCAGCGAAGAGGTGCTATACATGCGGTGGTGACCATATGGCGAACGTCTGTCCCATTATGGCTCAACCCCAAGTAAACCCTAGTAGCCAGTACTGCACCATAGAACGGAGATACACCAACCACACCGCACGAGATTGCCCATACAACAAGCAGGCGGTTAGGCAACCCTACCCTCAGCCCTACCAACAAGGCAGATACCAGAACCAGTACCCTCCACAACCATATGGCAGGCCACAACAAAATTTCCAACCTCAATATCAAAACCAACAAAGGCCTCAGCCGGTGCTAGCACAACAACCCCCAGCCCCAGCTAATGTGATCCCGGTAAAGTATACTACTGCAGAAGAGAACCTGAATAGAGCTATAGTCCCTGTAACATCCTTGCTTTCTGAAAGTGACCCGAGTGACCATAGCTTTGATTCTACACATGTTGATAGCCCCCAGGCCTACTACATGCAGTCTCCTGAGCATGGTGAGTCCTACTATGGTGAAGAGCCAAACGAACCTAGTTGGGAGTCAGATTACACGAACGTCATGTATGCAAATCCCAATCCTAGGCCTCAATCTAGGCAAGTCAGACCTCCATTCCCAAGAGGACCGTGCTACAGATGCCAAGGTGATCACCTCATTCGTGATTGTCCCTTACCTCCGCCTACACAAACTCAGTCCGTGACTATCCAAGGCTTTTGCCAAGACTGCGGAAAAGAGCATCTCTTACGAGATTGCCCTAAGAACCCCAATAGCATGCCAAAAATCACCCCTATCAACGTTGTTGGGTTAGTGGTAGACTCCTCAGGAAGTGTCACTTCCACTGCACCAGTACAGGTAGTCACTCGAGCTCAAGCTTTGCAGCAAAACCAAGGGGTAGGCCAGGAAAAGAGCCCAGATGCTAGCGATACTGAGAGCCAAAATAAAAAGAGAACAAGAGCTTGGAAAGATAGCCGCGAACGTATGAAAAGGCAATGGGCAAAGAAGATGAGTGAACTTGAGGAAAGTCTACGAGAAACCAAGGCTAAAATCATAGAGATCACTTCTCAACCGCACTCTCACACATTCCCACCGCTACCATCCCCATCACCCTCCATCCCTTCACCCTCTAAGACACCCCACGTAACCCACCCACCACCCCAAACAGGATCGGTATTAGCTGATCCCACTCCCGAAGACATAGACATGATGCTTAAAGCATATCAGGCTAGAATCCAAGAAGGGCCAAACGTCACGGATCATGACAAGTGCTATCCTAGAGCTGACCTAGAGATAGAAAGAACCAAACTGTGCGCGAAAATGGTCGCACTGGCTCAGACTATGTTTGAAGCCAGTCGCCTTTTCAATTACTCAGGCTCAGCCAAGACGCAATTACACTTGGATGGATTCCTAGAGAAGTTAGAGAGGATAATTGCAAGATCTGACAAGGAAGAAAAAAATCAAGACCAAGAAAAAGCAAGCAAAAACAGGAATCATTCCCAATCAGAAGTGTATGTGGCCAATGCCCCTAAACCGGACAACTTCCCCTCCTTAGAAAGAATAGAGAGGCCAATAGCACAGCCAGAAAAGGAACCTACCCCTCAAAGAAAGGGAAGGGCAAGAGAACGGATAAGCCAGCCTCTTCAGGAAGCCCGTGGGCCTCCTCAAGAAGCTTATCTTCCCCCCCAAAAGGCAGATGAGCCTCCCTCGAAAGCTCAAGTACCTCCACAGGTTGCCTACATTCCTTCTCAGGGAGTGTATGAGCCTGTTCGGAAAACTAATAGAATAAGTAATCCTCCTCAAGAAGCTTGTGCTCCAGTCATTTGCGAGAACGAGGAGAGAGTCAACAATAGAATCAGCCCTCCTTCACAGGTTGCTTATGCGCCCAATTCTACGGAGCCAGACACTTCTTCTTCTATGAATCGGTTTGCACCAGACTTCCTACGAGAGATTCAAGAAGACAAATGGGATAACGAAAGCGAGGTCGCCCCTCCTTTTGAACTTGTGGACGATGCACACGACCAATTCCCACAAGACATCCCATCTATTTACGGGGAGCATGAGAGTGTTCAGTCTCACGAGAGATTAGACTTTGAGTCTAATTCCATACAAGAGCTACCCCACTTCACAGGCCCATGGGAAGCAAAGTCCACATGTATGAGAGCACCCACAGTCATGGTAAGGAACGACGACTCAGTCATACCTAGGAACACAGAGGTAGTGAAGAACACTAACGTGCAGTGTAATCTCAAGTTAGAAGAGCTACTCAAGGTTAGACCTGAATTATGGAAACATGTAGCCAAACAAGTACCAGAGATAGCAAAACCTCGTTCCCAGGTAGGATCCCATAGGACAGTGCCAGAAATTCCCTTGGATAAGATAGGAGATATGTGTGAAGGTGAAGAAGGGAACACCTATCTTCCCATCACCTACCAGGAATACACCACCAAGGCAATTTTGGACTCAGGTGCAGGAGTTGCAATTGCCACTACTTCCCTTTGGAAGCGTTGGGGCAAGCCAGCACTCAGGCCAACAAGGATGAAATTGCAAATGGCCGATGGTCACATAGAGAGACCCCTAGGATTGCTAGAAGGGATAACTCTCACCACTTGTGGTGTCGAGTTTGAACATAGTTTTGCTATATGTGACTTCAGCAAAAATCATGCCTATGAGATGATTTTGGGAAGACCATTTATGCGACAATTGCAAGTAGTACAGGATTGGGGAACCAACTCCTTGTATTTGCAACACCTGGGTGTTACGACCAAAGTCAATCTCAAGGATTATTCTCATAGAGATGTCCCCCCTATCCAATGGAATCCCATCCATAGAGCCAAAGATGATACAGAATCGGTGCATTCCATAGGGTCTGGATCCTCATGGATGCATGAAGACACCCACTTATGGATGTGCAAGGTAGCAGTAGAAGAAGAGAAGAGAGAGAAAGCCAGAGAGGTAGGTGCGAAGGAAACCCATAGATCAATCCAAGACCCAGCCTATGCACCTGTAGTTTTTCCAAACGAAGAATTTGAACCTCACGGTTGGGCAGAAATCTTAGCAACAATGGACGTAGCCATCAACGAAGAACAATGGACACCTCACTGTGATGAGGATGGCTATGATATTTCAGTCTTCTCCATAGAGCCAATCATGGGAGAGGCAGTTCTAGAAGAATGCGAACCTAGCCCTGATGCAATTGAGGATGCAAGTGACTCTGATCTAGAGTCAATCATTATGGACCCACCATTTGCATCAGATGAAGAATACTTCCATGAAATAGAATTTCAACCCCAGAGGCATGGAGAGGTTACAAATGATGTAAGATTAGCAACGCATATGACCCCAAGGGAAGAAGGAAAGAAACGAAAGAAGAAAGAAGTCTCACCAGAGGAGGAAGAATCTTTGTTTGAGGTCCCAGAAAATTTTAAGAAGTATGAGATAGATGACAGGAGAGTCATGATAAGAATGCCGAAATGGGAGGCACAATCAGGAGAGGCCTATGATAACAAAGAAACCACCAAGAAAATAGTAGTGGCCATAGAAGAAGGAGAGGAGAGATGCACGTATATAGGCCATGACCTGACAGAAGAAGAAGAGCACGAATTGATTGCCTTGCTAAGAGAATACAGAGATGTATTCGCTTGGAGTTACAAAGATTTGAAAGGCGTAGACCCCGAGATATGCTCACACACCATTCCCATGACCTCAGATGCTAAACCCTCTAAGCAAAAGCCTTATACATATAACGATAATTATGCTGCTAAGATCAAGGAAGAGATAGATAGATTGGTTGAAGCTGGATTTATCTATGAAATCGAGCACACTGAATGGGTGTCCCCCATCGTAGTGGTGCCCAAGAAGAATGGCAAACTGCATGTGTGCATTAACTTGAAAAAGGTTAATGCAGCCACAATTCGAGATAACTATCCGCTTCCCATAACAGAACATCTCTTAGAAAGAGTGGCAGGCAAGGAAGTGTACAGCTTCCTCGATGGATTTTCGGGTTACAATCAAGTAGCCATAGCTCCAGAGGATCAGCATAAGACAGCCTTTGCCACAGAATGGGGCATCTTTGCTTTTAGAGTAATGCCATTTGGGCTTACCAATGCACCAGCTACCTTCCAAAGGCTGATGTGCCATGTGTTCAAGGAGTTCCTGAGGAAGAGTTTAGAAGTCTATGTTGACGATCTTTGTGCTCATTCCAATGTTAGACAAACCCATATTCCTGAACTCAGACAAATCTTTGACAAATGTAGAGAATATCAAGTCTGCCTGAACCCAGAGAAGTGCGTTTTTATGGTCAGGCAAGGCAAGATTCTAGGACACATAGTGTCAAAGAATGGCATATCTACCGACGAAGAAAAAGTGAGAGCCATAGCAGAGCTACCTAGGCCAAAGAATGTCAAGGAAGTACAAGCTTTCATGGGGCATTGTGGTTATTATCGACGATTTATACACATGTATGCTGTCATTGCAAAGCCCATGTACGGACTTCTGACTAACTTTGAGTGGACGGATGAATGTGAGAATTCCTTCCAAGAGCTTAAACAAAGATTATGTTCAGCACCAATCTTGACCACACCAGATTGGAATAAGCCTTTCCATGTTCATGTGGATGCATCCAATTATGCTATTGGATGTGTGCTTGCACAACCTACTGGTGAAGGTAATATGGATCTTCCAATTGCCTATGCCAGTAGACAATTGAATGCGGCTGAACGAAATTATACCACTACTGAACGAGAAGGATTAGGCATGGTATATGCAGTTAAGAAATTTAGACACTATTTGCTTGCAAATAAGTTTAAATTTTTTACTGATCATCAGGCTTTGTTATATCTTGTAAACAAGCCATGCAATACAGGAAGATTAGTAAGATGGTTTCTCTTGCTAATGGAATATGACTTTGAGGTTGTGGTAAGAAAAGGTAGGACTCACTTGAGAGCAGATCATCTCTCTAGGCTCACATCGGGAGAAGCCCCACAAGGAGTGCCAGATGACCTTCCTGATGCTTACTTGTTTAATTTGGAAGTTGTACCGCAGTGGGCCAAGCCAATAGTACCAGTATTGACATACGGGCCTAATCATTCAGTGGTGAACACACGGAATAGAGAGATCGTAAAAGCCCAAAAGTACCATATCATGGCAGGAAGCATGTACAAGCACACAGATCAAGGGATCTTGGCTTGTTGCGTAGAAGAGGATGAGTACGCTAAATGGTTGCAATTAGCACATGTAGGTGCGTTAGAGCAACACCATTCGAAGCAAAGAACTTTGCAGACTCTAAAGAGATTCGGAGTGCATTGGCCAACTATGGAAGCTGATGTCCAAAAGTTGTGCAAGGAATGCCCAATCTGTTGCACTAAACCACCAGTGGAACATGCCACTCTTTATCAAGTATCCATTGTGCCAGATTGGAGTGAACCTCTAGTATCATTCTTGAGAACAAACACATTCCCTCCAGACATGACTCTAGCTAGGAAAAGGAGTTTAGAACAAGAAGCCCAGGATTACTCACTCATCGGTAATAATCTATATAAGCGTGGTAAAGATGGTTACCTGAGACTATGTGTCCACGAAAGTGAATATCTGAAGATCTTGGAAACTGCTCACCAAGGTGTAGCAGGAGGACACTTTGGACCAGATCGGGTAATCAAGGCGATACTATTTGCGGGCTTCTGGTGGCCTACCCTTCACATGGATGCACATACCTATGTGAAACGGTGTGATGTCTGTCAAAGGACTCAGTATCCTATACGCAAAGATGAGATGCCACTGAAACCTATGATGGGTGGACGTGCATTCTCTAAGTGGGGAATAGACTTCATAGGTCCTATTAATCCCCCAGCTAAAGGTTCTCATGCGGAATACATCATTGTGGCAACAGATTATCTCACCAAGTGGGTTGAGGTAAAAGCTACAACCAAGAACGATGCTCAAACAACTGCCAAATTCTTGTTTGAGAATGTATTCACAAGATACGGGCTACCTATAGAGCTTGTAAGTGATAGAGGCACTCATTTCTTGAACGAAGTGATTGAAAATCTACTCCAAGAATTCTTGGTAATACACAAGAAGTCTGCCCCCTATCACCCTCAAGCTAATGGACAAGCTGAGAGCACTAATAAGATTTTATGCAATGTACTGACAAAATTAGTGAACACTAAACGCTCTGATTGGGACAAACAGCTACACCATGCTGTTTGGGCATACCGAGTGGCCTACAAAACGGTACTCCAAGCCACTCCCTTTCAGATGGTATTCGGTCAAAACGCTGTGTTACCCTTGGACTTCTTGATCCCTACATTGAGAGTAGCACGAGAGCACGAATGGACAGGTCATGAGCTCTCCTCTAGGATCTTTGACCTTGAACGATTAGGGGAAACAAGACTGAGAGCCGCGGCAGGAATATATGCAGCCAAGAAGAGACAGAAAGCATATTTCGATGCCCATGTGAAGGATAAGGGCTTGAAAGCAGGAGATCTAGTTTTAGTCTATACACTAAAACAACACGCGAGGAAGCTAGAAAAGAGAGGCTACGGACCTATGATCATCAATAGGATCTCCACGAGCGGAGCAGTACAATTGGCCACATTAGAGGGTGATGTTCTCCCAAATTATATTAGCGGTTGCAGAGTCAAGTTGTATCAGGAACCCCTCACGGAGGAAATGCTCAGTCGACTCAACACTGCTAAGAAACGCAAAGAGGAAGAAAAGCGAGTTCGAGAAGAGGCTCAAGCTGAAGCTTTAGAACGCATCAGAAGGATGAAATTACGAAGGCAAGGTAGAGATCAGCCTGGAGCGAATGACTATGCAGACCAAGGATTTCCTATGGCCATGTGTGAAGTCGCAGGAACAAGCTCGCATAGGATAATTGATAGACGTCCTTTCGTAACCTTAGATATAGGACAAGGAAAGAGTGCAAGGACCGTAAGAGCCTTGATTGACTCAGGTGCAGCCACTAGTGCTGTTAAATTGTCTTACTGCCAAGAATTACAATTGACTGTCAATCCTGTGGAAGCATATCTTATAGGATTGGGAGGAGTGGAAACCCCTTGCATGGGCGAGGCGGAACTTCCCCTTTACATTCATGATGAGGCAATGACAGTTAAAGTACTGGTGTGTCAAGATGAGGATCTCACTGAACCTCTAGTCTTGGGTCAAGATTGGATCTATGACCAAGCAATTAACTTAAACCTAAGAAGTGGACTTCTCCAGGTTTGGGTCAATCATAGTCGAGTTACAGTAGAATTAGACAATGGAGCACTCAAGGAACTAGGAAAGACACAGACTCCTGGTCCTTCCAGGGGTACACATGAAGATGACCATGCTGTTCTTGTTCAAAACCCTGTATTGCAGAGGAATGATATTTGCAAAAAAGGAGTCAGGGACGCAACAGAACTCCCTTCTTTTCCAAAGGCCAGAAGGAGGCAGCAACCAAAGGCGGATCACAAGCAGAAGAAGCCGAGTACTACCTATGTCCGAGATCAAAAGTACATGCGCAGCAGAATGTCCCAGAAAATAAACCAGGTGTGGGTGCGGAAAGGCGAACGACCGGGTGCACCACCGTCAACTACACGGGCAAAGCCTCTTATTAGTAACCAACAACACGACGCTAATAAGAAGTCTGTCAGAAATTCTTCTGCTAAAGTAAAATCTATTTGGGTGCCCAAGAAGTCGATGAAGGCAAGCCCACAATCTAGACAAATTTGGGTGCCTAAGGCTTGCTTGAGGGCACAAGTAGTTACGCCAAGGCCACAACCTATGCAGCATAACCCATCTACGAGTACAACCAGTATTCCCTCGTGCTCAACACTTAGGAACACACCAAGACCCATGAGCACGCATGTAATCACTTATAAGTGGGTCCCTAAAAGGCCCCATTCCCAAACAGCGACACCGACACAGCTCTCTGGAGTCTCTACGAAACCGAAAGCAAAGCCCATCCATTGCATTTGGCAGTCTCAGATCTGTAATAAACCCCCCGACCCCGATTTGTAAATTCACCCCACTTACTAACGGCATTAGTCTCCTAGGAATACACAAACGTTAACTACACTCACTGTCTTCGTGCACTTACTAACCACTAACTCACCATCTACCTCATGTTAATGTTGTAACGGGGACAACAACGGATTTATTCTGTCCATTACGATCTTAACACATGATTCTATATTCTCACAGAATCAGAAGGCAAGCAGTAAAATGGCAGAAGCGACAGGTTCGGGCTCACAAGTAGGGATACTTACTGCAGGAATTGATGTGATAGCCTACCTGTGGACGTGCCCCCGACTGAACGACCAGTGGAGATGCAACACCTTCAGCAACTCCCGGTGCCAGACCCACCTACAGGAATCACGGAAAGAGTCCATGCCAACTCTCATTGGTTCAATGGCATGCCCGGTCCATTAGGAGAGGCTAAGTATATCTGGGAGTCTAAATGCGAGTATGACAGATCATGGGTGCGTTTCCAATTTTTCTCCAAGGAGTTCGAGACTTTACAGAACACCGAAGACCTCCAGATCATATGGCAACGAGCAGGGTTGGCGGAATATTTTGAAGCCCCACTACCTAAACCCGACCTCCTCCGATGTTACTATCTGGTCTCTACATTACAAGCTCATGAAGATAAGGACCAACCCGGATCATTTGTTCTCCCCTCATTGCTGGGCAACAACGAGTTGAAGAGGTTTGAACTTACTGTGGAGCTGGTGAGTGATGCTTTAAAGATGCATGGCACGCATGTACCCTCAGAGAAGGATGCTCTCGTTCCCAACAACATGAAGGACAGGAAAGTAGTGAAGCTGAAAGACATGGCAGCCCTCACCCCAAATGTGTCCATCCCTCTCCGCATGTGCATGCAACATTTCGCCTTCCCCGGTCAAGACCGATTCACGCAACCACACAAGAAGATCTGGTTTGCTCTCTACTTGGCGGAGGCAGGTGCGCTACCTATTAAGCTGCCAGTGTGGATTATAGATCAGTTGTATGAAGCGAACAAACGGGCTTCTAGGAAATTAGTGGTGAACGGATGCTGTGCACTCACACGCATCATTTACCGATGCTTGGCATATGATGTCCCCATTGAGCGTGCCTTAACTTGGGCACAATTACAAATGTTTAAAAGGCTCAAGACATCCACACATCAGTCCAAGCGCATGAGGGGCGCGATCCCTTGCGTCCAGACACGGGAAGTCCTGACTACTCCTGAGGCATCACCATTAAGAGAGGGCACTGTACCTCCCTTTACCATTAGGATACCCAGGTCGGAATCTGACACTACGACACAACCTACCCCATCGGCTCCTCCGGTTACACCTGAATTCGAATTTGCTGCCACTGGAGAGGCTGAAGGACTGGACCCCCAGGATTTCGAAGCATTCCTACAAAGCACACAATTCTCTGATGTAGAGTTTTATTCAGAGGCAGAGGAACAGGGCACATCCTCACGAAGAAGAAGAAAGTCTACAGACGGTAGACATGTCCATTGGAGTGACGCTCAGCAAAGTCAACAACACGGACACCCGGAAGAAGAAGAAGCGTATGAAGAAGAGACCACAGAAGCCCCAGCATATACAGCAGAACTCCGAAGGCTGTATCAGATTATGGAAAGAGTGCGATCGCAGCAGTTACTCACTGAACAGAGCAGCAGAGTACTTATGACTCAGTTGTTGGAAGAAGCGGGAATTGACTCAGAGTACAGGGAAGGTCTCTTATTGATGGCAGAAACATATGGAGTTGTAGAAGCTGTGCGCACTGCCATTCAGAGGCCTTCAGTTCAATATGACCCACGAAGGTTCCAGACACGACCTCGCTCAGGTAAAAATATCCAAATTCCCGTTACAGTTGCAGAAGAGCCAACCACTACACCAACCTCCCAAACAGCTAGTCAACAGCACCCCGCCACCCATGAGGAGCCCACCGAACCACTACCACCTACTCCCCCACCATCACCTCCTAGAACAGAGACAGTGGAAACCCCATCACCACACAACCCACTGAAACCCTTCCCGAGCCTGCCCTAGGACAACCATCCCCAATGCCTTCAGCCACGGGTCACCCTGACCCCAGATCCACATTCATGGGCTTCCCTACTACCACGCAACCCTTTCCACCCTTCTCAAATTTACGACCCCAACCCCCGATATCCCTTTCTCCATTTCTAGAATCCCTCCAGGACATCTTTGCTAGGGCTTTTCAACCAGGCCCTCAACCATTCCCTGTCTTTTCAGCTCCCCACCCCACTTCACATCTATTCACCACTTCCACACACACACCACCTACCATACCAGTGTATATGGCAGGCCCCACACTAACACCCACTCCTGAAGGGATGGACATTTCACCACCCACGGCACCTCCACCCACGGTTTCACCTCCTCCCATTCCCCCTCCACCAATTTCACCCACACACACAACTTTCGTAGACACATCATTCACTGTCTCCCTTCCCCAATTCCCTTCCCATGCATCTTCCACGGTAAACACCCCCCACTCATCTATAGGTAATGCATTAGACACCATGTTGGCTTGTATATCAAATTTAAGAACAGATTACATTCAGCTCCAGCAACAAAACGCACGCCTGCAAGAGCACTCAGCGACACTACAGCTCCGCCTTGCGGTACTAGAAGAGGAGAATACTCGCCTCCACACACAGTTCCAAACCCTCCAAGACGCCCATAATATATTGGAGGTACAGCTACAGAACGTAGATCAGGAAGCAGTGCAGGTGGTAGAAGGTCACCTACGAACACAGCTGGAACGCAACTCAAAACTTCAGCGAAATATGGCGCTACTTAAACGCCATCTTTCGGCTGCTCAGGAAGAGAACAGACGTCTGCAAATACAAAATCAAGAGAACCTGGAGGCAGCTATTGAGAGCACACGGGGGGCACCCATCAGCCCATCCAAGTTTCAAGCAGTGACCCTCGACAATATAAAGATTATATTGGAAGATTATGCCATGTTGCTCGAAGCACATGATAAGCTATCGGAGGAGCTGGGACAACTAAAGCAGGAACACCAACAAGCACCAGCAGCTGCCCCCCCAACCACCCCCTCTGCGGCTTCACTTCTCTCAGACGCAGAGGCCATAAAAGATCTCCAGAAACAGGTAACTGAATTGCAAACACGCCTACTACAATATGAGAGGCCATCTTCCCCTCCGGAGGCTCCCACGGACGAAGAAGTTGTGCAAATTCCTGTGGAACAAACGTTTGATGAAGAATATGATCCGCAACCATTCCCAGGAGGCCAACAAACAGAAGAAGCGCAGGACACGTTCGAGGCACCACGGCCGCCATGGTTACGACAAGTGGAGGAAATAGGGACTTCGCATGAAGAGCACACCATAGTGCAAAATCAGGCTATGAGGGTCATAGAGGAGACTGTTTTACAATCAGATTACTTCAAGAACTTGTCATCGAGACGCCTGATTCTCTCATCGGAACTCCAGTACAGGCCATATTATATTCTCTTGGCTGATTATAATGCAGAAATACAAAGAGTCACGGGTCAGATTCCTACTTTTGCGACCCAATTTCAACCCGAAGACCTTCCTCCAGAGGTGCGAAAAGGCAAGATTCGTCAACCAACATGGCGGCAGAAACTTTTAGAGACTTATCCAGAAATGCTACGCACATGGAACAACGCGCCGTTGCACCTCCTGTACAACCCATGCTACGGTCCAGTTCCCCGCCGCAGGTCGTGGAAGGCATTTAATATCAAGGTACAGAACAATGCGCAATGCAAGGAATGGCTGAACTACCCGTACATCGCGCCACCACAAGGACCACCATCGGTAGCATATATGATGGGGACCCTTCGCCACTGGATGCCGCGCTTGAAGCCCATGCAAGATGTAGCAGCGCAAATGATGCTTAAAATCTTAGATATGATGCAAGTAGTGCTGAAGACCTTTAGAAATGCAGTCGCACCACAGGTACGTCTTCCGGGGTTTAGCAATGGAAATTACGACTTGGTGTATGACATGAGCACCACCCCCAGTATCCGTGTGGCTTACGCTTGGCATGCACGCATCAAGTACCTCCCCGCCTGCTACAAACAGACCTTCGAAGAAATGTTTAGATCAGGTTTCTGGGAGTACCACTCGGAGATTTTCGCACCAAAGCCGACACATCTGCTTCAACTGTTTGCTTGTGAACAAGCAATGTATTCAGAGTACTACACCACCCCGCAACCAGAAACCCCCGGTGCAATAAATTGGGAGGCATTGGAAGCCGATCTAGCAAGAGGCTTAAGGATAGGAGAACATGAACTGGCCACCAATGTCATCCAATATTACATCGACCACCCGCGCGAACAAAGGTCTGTCAGGGGCGACAGACGCTAGGAAGGGGGGAGTGTTGGCACACAAAGCAACAGAGGAATCATGCACAATACGGCAACAAGGCCAGATCATTTTTTCCCTTAGATTATGTACAACTCAAGTGATTTTAATCACTACACAAACATTGTAAATCCCGTTTTTGGTAGATTAGACTCCATTTTGTGCAAGCCGAGGAGTCCTCGAGCTTGAGGAGTATTAGAAGTACCATCGTACCAATTTTCATAATTTTTAGACTTCGTTTGAGCCCTCAAATAAGCCCTGGAACCTAATTTTTAACTAGGCCGGACACTAGGTCTGGACAGGGCCAAAAGCTAGTCAAAAACTATAAAAAGAGCTAGAGAGCTCATTTTTGAGGTCAGATTGTAATTGAAACGAACTTGTAAGAGCTTGTGAAAGTAAATCTAAAGCACTCCATTGTTTCTCTCTCTTTGTCTTGCCGTGTGTGCGCGTGTGTGTGTATGTGTGTGCATGCTTGTGTGCTTCTCACTCACGCACTTGTGTCGCCACTTGCTCGAGGTCTTCATACCATCCTCACGTCTTCCCGGATTGACATTAAAGGAGGTGCTACTCATCACTGAGCTACACACCTTCTTTGCTTCAAGACTTGATCTTATCTCCATCTTTTTGTCTTCCAAACTTCAATTGGTGACTGGTTTGCACCAACAACTCCCCCTCAATCATCAATTGAGGTTTCTCTTATCTTCTTTATGCCTGCCATGTCTTTGAACTTCTGTAACTTTGGTCCATCTAAACTTTTTTGTAAGCATATCAGCTATCTGATCTTTTGTTGAAGTATGTATAACTTCAATCTCCTTATCCATCACCTTCTCTCTTAGAAAGTGATACTGTATCTCAATGTGTTTGGTCCTGGCATGAAAAACAGGATTAGCAGCTAGATATAATGAACTCATGTTATCACCATAAATGATAGGTATGCTCTGTATAGTATCAAAACTCTTCATGAGAGTCTTAATCCAAATCACTTCTTTTGCACCTTCAACCATGCCTTTGTACTCTGCTTCTGTAGATGACAAAGCAACTGTATGTTGCTTCTTTGAGCACCAAGAGATTAACTTATCTCCCACATAACACATGTATCCATAGGTTGACCTTCTATCATCCAGATTACCTGCCCAATCTGCATCACTATATATTTTGATATTTGTATCTGATGTAAATCCATAATACAAACCTTCCTTGAGTGTACCCTTAATGTACCTCAACACTCTTTGACCTGCAATCCAATGCTCTTTCCTAGGACAATGCATAAATTGAGACAACACCCCAATTGCATATGATAAATCAGGCCTAGTTAATGTAGCATAGATAAGACTACCAACTAAACTCTGATATTGCTTCATGTCCTTGAACTCTTCACCTCCAAATCTGCTTAATTTGTGATTCACCTCCATTGGAGTAGGTGCTACTCTGCAATCATTCATCTTAAACTTTGTTAACAAATTCTTCAAATACCTTTCTTGAGTCACATACACTCCATGTTGAGTGTATGAAATCTCCATGCCCAAGAAGTATGACAAATCTCCCAAGTCACTAATTTTGAACTCTTTCTCCATTTGCTTCTTTAGGCTTTGTATGCCTTTCTCATCTGTACCTGTAAGAATTATATCATCAACATATATACATATGTAAATGAACCCATCATCACTTGCTTTAACAAGCAAGCTACTATCTGCTTTTGATACTTGAAATCCAAGTTCTTTCAAGAACTTTACAAGTCTATAGTTCCATGCCCTTGGGGCCTGCTTCAAGCCATATAAAGCTCTCTTGAGCTTACACACATGATCTGGATATCTTCCATCTCTAAATCCTTGAGGTTGCTCCATGAAAACATCATCTGAAATATAACCATTCAGAAAAGCATTCTTCACATCTAATTGACATAATTTCCAACCTTTGCATGCAGCAATTGCTATGAGTGTTCTGATGGTTGTCATCTTTGCCACTGGACTATAAGTCTCATCATAGTCAATACCATATGTCTGAGCAAACCCTTTTACAACAAGTCTAGCTTTGTACCTAGACACACTTCCATCTGCAAATCTCTTTGTCTTATAGACCCACTTGCATCCAATGATCTTCTGAATATTTGGTTTTGGAACCAAATCCCATGTTTGATTCTCCATTAATGCATCATATTCTTCCTGCATAGCTTTTTCCCAAATCTCTTTACCTTTTGCCTCTTCATATGTAGAAGGGTCTTCATCTGCTTTAATCATGTAAGCATAATCCTTAGTAGTCAAGAATGAAGTATCATAGCTATACCTTGTAGGTTGCCATTTGTTCCTTGTAGACCTCCTAAGTTCTCCACTTCTTGAGGTTTCTGGTTCTTCACATTCAGGATCAAATCTTGGTGTCTCTTCCACTTCAACCTGCACTTCATGATTCTCTTGTTCATCAAATATCTGAACCTTTGATTTACCTTTCCTTTGGCTCACAATTTCTTCATCATCTGTATTAATATTGATAGTACCTGCATACCAAGTACCTTTCTCATCAAATGTAACATCTTTTGATACAAGAAAATGTTTTGTGGATGGATTCCACAACCTGTATCCCATCTGCTTATCATCATAACCAATAAACACATATTTTTCAGCTTTAGGTTCCAATTTGTGCCTTAATTGTGATGGCACATATGCATAGGCCAAACATCCAAATACTTTGCAATGGTCTAGTGTAGGTCTCTTACCCCACCATGCCTCATAAGGTGTCATACCCTGCAATGCTTTACAAGGTAGCCTATTGACCAAACAAGTAGTTGTATTTACAGCCTCAGCCCACAAATAATTTGGGCAATTTTTCTCCTTCATCATGGATGTTGAAGCTCAAGATCAAGGATAAAGAATGGAAGTGCATCAAGGAAGTGGACACACAAGAAGAAGGAGCAAGTAGGGAGCTCCAAGAAGCACCTGTCAAATTTTCAGATGAAATCCCTATAAAAATAGTGATTATTATCACTAAAAACCATTGTAAATACCATTTTCCGTTTTTGTAACTCCATTTTGTTCAAGCCGAGGAGTCCTCGAGCTTGAGGAGTATTAGAACTACCATCCTACCAATTTTCATAATTTTTAGACTCCGTTTGAGCCCCCAAATAAGCCCTGGAACCTATTTTTTAACTAGGCCGGACACTAGGTCTGGACAGGGCCAAAACCACTCAAAAACTATAAAAAGGGTTGGAGAGCTCATTTTTGGGGTGAGCTTGTTGTAGATTTCAGTTTTGTAAGAGAGCTCTTGTATAATCGAAGGTCTTCCATTGTTCCACTCCTTGCTCTTACTTTATGCACGTGTGTGTGTATGTGTGTGCATGCTTGTGTACTTTCACTCACGCACTTGTGCCATCACTTGCTCACGGTCTTCATACCGGTCCTCACGTCTCCACGGATTGACATTTATGAGGTGTATCTCCTCACGTTGGTACTCACCATTGTGCTAGAGTGACACCAAATTTGGCGCCGTTGCCGGGGAGAGAGCTTGGAGGACGAGCGTGTGACGGTAAGACGTAGAGTAGCGACGTTGGAAGGTAAAAAAATCATCATTTTAGTTCAGTTTTTGAATTTTCCTTCTTCTTCATCTTCATCATCATCACCATCTCCACCCGCCTTCATCTTCTCAGTTTTTTCCATTTTTTAGAGTACATTCACCTTGTTTTTACTTGTGGTTGTGAGCAAGAAGCTTAGAGAGGGTGCAGAATAGGGGCACTGAAGAAGTAGCTCCAAAATAGCTAAAAATCTGAGTGAACAGCCCCGGACAAGACGAAACCTGCGCCAAGTATCGTGAGAGCTACGCCAGAGATCGTGAGTGAGCAATCGGGCAACCTGGGGTTACACAGAGCAAGGGGAAGTGACAAAGAAGTTAGAGAGGCTCTCAAGGTGAGCAAACACCCATTTAATCTATAATTTCTCAGTAAATTAAGTTTGGAAAGGGAAACGATCTGCGTCAGGTATCGTTTGGTACTGACAGAGGTGAAAAGGAGTGATTTGGGGTGATACAGAGAGTGAGGAGAGGAGAGAGGAAAGAGTAGAGCATGTGTACAACCAAAACTTAGAAAAAATCTTTCCCAAAATTTGTCTAAGGGTCAAGTATCGTTTTGCTCCCGCGGTCGAGTATTGCGATACTTAGCAAGTATCGTTTTACTCCTGTGGTCGAGTATCGCGATATTTCCCTCCTTTCGGTATCGTTTTGATCAGAGATCAGTATTGTTTGGTCCAGAGATCGTTTTGATCAAAGATCGCGATATTCACCAGCGATCGTGTATCGTTTGGTTCATCGATCGTGTATCGTTTTGGCCAAAGATCGTAGATCGTGTATCGTCTGGATCAAAGATCGTGTATCGTTTGGCTTAAGTATCGTGTATCGCTTCTCAGAGATCGTGATACTTACCAAAGATCGCGTATCGTTTTGTTCAGGTATCGTCGATCGTTTTGAGCTAAGTATCGAGTATCGTTGGTGCCAAAGATCGTTTCAATCAAAGATCGCGATATTCACCAGCGATCGTGTATCGTTTGGTTCATAGGTCGTGTATCGTTTGCATGAGAGATCGGTATCGTTTCGGTCGAAGATCGGTATCGTTTATCAGAGATCGCAATATTTATCAGAGATCGGGTATCGCCTAAGTCAGAGATCGTGTATCATTTTCTTCCAAATATCGAGTATCATCTTGAGTTAAGTATCGTTTTGCCCGAGTATCGTAATAGTCAAGTATCGTGTATCGTTATACAGCGATCGCGATACCTATCAAAGATCGTGTATTGTGGAGTTTGCTCGCGATACTTGTTGAAGATCGTGTATCGCTACTTCAAGTATCGCGATACATACCAAGTATCGTGTATTGAGTTCCTGAAGTATCAAGTATCGTGTCCTACAAATATCGTGTATCGCCTACTTTGGAGCATTGCCTGAGAGACCCTGTTTCCCTGTTTTAAACCCTAGAACCCTGAACTGGCATAACTTTCTCATACGAAATCCATTTGCTGTGATTTTGGTTTTGTTGGAAAGCTCGTGGGGAGTACAACCAAAACATTGACTGGTTACGGTAAAAATAATACCAGGATTATTAGATAGGGTATTTTGAAGTTGACCCTCAGGAAAACTGGAAAACCAAGGTGTTCCAAAGGATTTTGAGCAATAGAAGAGAACTTTGGGACTAGAATCCAAGGCTTATGAACGTGCGATCTGGCAGACACTTAGGCAAGGATAGACAAAGCATTAGGTCATCTGAGGCTAGTGTCAACCATACAGCCAAGTCTTGGGCTCAACAGCTTAGTGGTTGTCCTTACACGCTAAGTTCAGAAACCAGTGACTCAGAAATGTCTTTTAGCATGGACAGACCCACACGTGGCTCAGGCACTGCTTATTTATAGACACCAGAAGGTCCTTATAAGACCCAATTGGAGTATATCAGGACCAACCAATTAGGTGCTCGCATCTATGAGGATGGTCTAAGACGATCAGTGGTTCAACTCAAAAATCCTGACCAACCCTTTGGACTTGAACACCCAGTAGTCAAGTTCGAAGAGGGTGCTTACATTGATAAGGAAGGAACAATGTATGTGGTTACCAACTTACCAGATAGGACAGATGAGTTTGGAAATATCATTCCTGAGAACGAGATAGGAGACCTAGAGAAAGGGGACCTAGGAGGAGAACCCAAAACCCCTAGAGGTAAGTCAGTCTTGACTAGAGTGATCACTCCAGAATGGATTCCTCAAGATAACAAAAGCATAGAACTATTCGTGAATCGAGAAACGGAGGAAGCCTTTTGGAGATTTAGGCCAGATCAACCCAGCCAAGTAGTCACCATCTATGAATTCAAGGACCCAGAGACACCAGGGAAAGCTGTCTATCTAGATCACACATCTCAAAAATTATTCTTAGTATCAGATCATGACAGACATGCTTACACTTGGCAAGGTGAATCAATTTTCCCTCCACCAAGATCTAATGTTTCCCAGGGCCTCCATGGAGCCGGATCATCCAAGGCTCATGAAACCCAGAGGGAAAGAACTAGAGAGAGACCAGAGGTAAGCTTTGTAGACACTGTAGGCAGAGACAGATCAGGATATGGAACAGAAAGACTTGAAAGGGAGAGACATAGAGTTCATAGGCATCAAAGAGATGATCACGATTTCCCATTGCCTAGACCACGAGAGCACTCAAGAACCCTTAGACCCTCTCAAGTGGTTAAGACAATGAAGAACTACTTTGATGGATTTGGAGATCCTTATGATCATGTGGCGGAGTTCAAACAAGTGCTAAGAGCTGAACAGGTTGAAGACTTATTCACCCAGTTCGAGGCATTTGGTTTGACTCTTAAGGGTACTGCCTTAGCTTGGTTTCAACCTCTAAACAGTCGCAACTATAGAGAGATAGGTCAACTGCTAGAAGAATTCATTGTGGAATTTTCCAAAAGCGGTATCAGGCATAACACATCATCCTTGATCCACAGCTTCAAACAGACACCCCAAGAAACAGTGCGACTTGCAGGAAGAAGGTTTAGACAGTACTTGGAAAGATGCCCTGTACCAGAATTACCCACATCAGCCAAACAGGTGGCACTATTTTTAGATGGCCTATTGAGCACAAAATTAAGGTCATATGTATACTTGAAAGAGCCTAGATCCATAGAAGAATGTGTACGGATATGCATTGACATAGAAGACAACTTGGGTGAGGAGTTAGGACTATCCAAACTCTATAAGGACTCTGATAGTTCTACAAGTCATACCTCTAGAACCTCCACTGAGATAGATGAGATAGCTGAGCAAGTGGCCAAAAAGCTAGGAGTTCAAAATAGACAATGCCAAGGGTCACTTCAGTGAAGCGATGTTATACATGTGGAGGAGATCACATGGCTAATGTTTGCTCGTTAACGACTCAACCCCAAGGAAACCCTAATGCTCTATATTGCACCATTGAGAGGAAATATACAAATCATACGACCCAAGATTGTCCCTATAATAGGCAGGCGGTTAGACAAAATTATCAGCAACCTTACCAGCAGGGTAGGTATCAGAATCAGTACCAACAGCCATATTATAGGCCACAACAATATCAACCTCAATACCAGCAGCAATATCAGGCACCATATAGGCCACAACCTGTCCTAGGAAACCAACCGCCAGCTCCTGCCAATGTGATCCCAGTTAAATATACGATGGCGGAGGAGAAATCTAATAGAGCATTGGTGCCACTAATCCCATTGGTCTCAGAAAATGATTCTCACACTCATGGTTCAGACTACTTCCATGAAGATAGTCCACATGCTTATTATATAGAGTCACCTGAGCAAAGTGAGACTTTTCAGTGTCAATATGAGACACCACCTATGGAACAAAATTGGGAGCCAGAATACTCCAATGTCATGTATACGAATCCAAATCCTAGGCCCCAATTGAGACAAGTAAGACCACAAGCCCCTAGAGGACCATGCTTTAGATGTCAGGGCGACCATTTCATTCGTGAATGCCCCCACCAACCAGCTCTGGGACAAGGGCAAAACATTACAATACAAGGCTTTTGTCTTGAGTGTGGCAAGGAACATCTTCCTAGAGAGTGTCCGAGAAACCCCGCTAGTGCACCCAAGGTTACACCCATCAATGTGGTAGGCTTAGTGGCAGATTCAAGTTCAAGTAGTAGTAATGTGGCTCCTGTACAGGCAGTTACTAGGGCACAGGCTGCACAACAAGAAAAACCATCTGAGCAGTCGGAGTCAAGTGAGTCAGGAGAGCCTAGTAAGAGGAAACCAAGAACATGGAAGGATACCAGAGAGAAGGCTAATCGCAAGTGGAACAAAAAGATATCTGAAATAGAAGAAAGTCTAAAAGATGCCAAAACAAAAATAGAAGACATTGCATCTCAAAGCCCCTCGCATGCTCAAGCTCCATCCACTTCGCTTCATCCCACCCCACCACCCATGGTAAATAACCCACAACCAGGGTCTGTTCTTGTAGATCCAACCCTAGAAAGCTTGGACATGATGTTCAAAGCCTACCAGGCTCGACTTCAAGAAGGGCCAACAGCTGCAAACCTAGACACGAGTTACCCTAGTGCAGATTTAGAGATTGAACGGATGAAAATGTGCATGAAAATGGTAGAACAAGCTCAAGCTATACTTGAGACTAGTCAAAAGTTCAATCAGACAAACTCTGTCAAACCGGATTTGCATTTCCAAGGCTTACTAGAAAGATTAGAGCAGTTGGTAAACAAACCACAAGTTTCTTTACCTCCACAGGCTCAACCAGTTATTGAAAGAGGAAGCTCACCACCAATGGGAGCTTATGTTCCTAATTCCACGGATGCTGGAATACCTCCTTCACTTCAACAGTACTCTCAAGAGTTCTTGCGGGAAATACAAGAAGAGAAATGGGCCAAGGAGAAGGGTGATTCCCCTCCTATTCCTGAGATTGATGATCTTCATGATCAATTTCCCCAAGACATTCCGTCTATCTATGGAGATCAAACAAAGCAACCAGAGGATGAGAGATTAGATTTTGAATCTAATTCTTTACAAGAGTTGCCTCATTTCACAAGCCCATGGGAATCTGAATCTCTCCAGATCAGAGCTCCCACAATATTGGTAAGAAATGAAGACTCAGTGATTCCAAGAAACACTGATGTTGTGAAGAACACTAAGGTTCAATGTCATCTCACTGTAGAGGAGCTGCTCAAGGCAAAACCGGAGCTATGGAATCATGTGAAGGATCAAGTTCCAGAACTTGATTCCAATATGCCAAAAGTAGGCCCTAAGCAGAAAGTACCAGAGATACCTCTAGACAAAATAGGGGACATGAGTGAAGGTGAAGAAGGTAATACTTATCTTCCAATCACCTATCAAGGTTACACAATCAAAGCAATCGTAGATTCAGGTGCTGGTGTTGCTATTGCAACCACCTCCTTGTGGAAGCGATGGGGCAAACCCACATTAAGACCAACAAGAATGAAGCTTCAAATGGCAGATGGTCATTTTGAAAGACCTCTAGGATTGCTCGAAAGGATAACTCTAACCACTTGTGGTGTAGAGTTTGAACATACATTTGCTATATGTGACTTTGAAAAAAATAATGTCTACGAGATGATCCTAGGAAGACCCTTCCTACGACAATTGCAAATAGTACAGGATTGGGGAACCAACTCCTTGTACTTACAACACTTAGGGGTCACCACCAAGGTCAATCTGAAGGATTACACCTTCAGAGATGTACCACCCCTACAGTGGAATCCTATCCACAAAGCAAAAGAAGATTCAATCTCTGTGCATTCTGGAAGTTCATCTAATCCATCCTGGCTGCATGAAGATACTCACTTGTGGATGTGCAAGATCGCGGAGGAAGAGGAAAAGCGTCTAAAAGCAAGAGAAGAAGGAAATTCCCCAGGAGATAGACCAATAAAAGACCCAGCCTATACACCGATGATATTTCCAGATGAGGAATTTGAGCCTCATGGTTGGGCAGAAATCTTAGCTACCATGGACATTGCAGTCAATGAAGAACAATGGACACCTCATTGTGATGAGGAGGGTTATGATATTTCAGTGTTCATGTGTCAGCCCCTGTTGGAAGAGTGTGATCCTAGTGAGTTCATAGAAGAAGAAGAGAATGACGATGATCTAGAATCCATTGTGATGGATACTTACTTTGACTCAGAGGAACACTATTTAGAAGACATAGGAGTGTTAACCCAAAAAGAAGAAGAACCCCTCATGAGTATTCAAACGATAAATTCAAAGGAAGGAGGTGAAGGAGGTCAAAAGAAAAAGAAAAGAAAAGCAGTGAAACAAGAAGAGGAAGAATCATTGTTTGAAGTACCAGAAAATTTCAAGAAATATGAAGTGGAAGACCGAAAAATTTTGGTACGGATGCCTAAGAGAGAGGCCATTATAGGAGAAGCATATGACAATAAAGAAAAGACCAAAAAAATTGTAGTGACCATTGAAGGGAACGAAGAACGATGTACGTACATAGGAGATGACCTAAGTGCAAAAGAAGAAGCAGAGCTTGTAGCTCTACTAAGGGAATATAGGGATGTGTTCGCATGGCACTATAGAGACTTGAAAGGAGTAGATCCAAAGATTTGCTCTCATACGATTCCGATGACCGCTGATGCCAAGCCCACCAAACAAAAGCCCTACACATATAATGACAATTATGCAGCCAAAATAAAGGAGGAAATTGACAGGCTGATTGAAGCTGGATTCATCTATGAGATTGAGCACACTGAATGGGTGTCCCCCATTGTAGTGGTGCCCAAGAAGAACGGAAAGTTGCGAGTGTGTATTAACCTTAAAAAAGTTAATGCCGCTACGATCAGAGATAGCTATCCACTTCCAATCACTGAACATTTATTGGAGCGTGTTGCAGGCAAGGAAGTTTATAGCTTCCTTGATGGATTTTCACGTTACAACCAAGTAGCCATTGCCCCCGAAGATCAACACAAAACGGCCTTTGCCACAGAATGGGGAATCTTTGCATTTCGTGTGATGCCATTTGGGCTCACGAATGCACCTGCAACATTCCAAAGGCTCATGTGTCATGTCTTCAAAGAGTTCTTGCGAAAGAGCTTAGAAGTATATGTGGATGATTTATGCGCTCATTCCCAAGAAAGAAGTTACCACATCCCTGAGCTCAGACAGATCTTCAACAAGTGTAGAGATTATCGAGTTTGTCTGAACCCAGAGAAGTGTGTGTTCATGGTACGACGAGGTAAAATCTTAGGTCACATTGTTTCTAAGAATGGAATTTCAACAGATGAGGACAAAGTAAGAGCAATAGCAGAGCTGCCCAGGCCAAGGAATGTTAAAGAGGTACAAGCCTTTATGGGCCATTGTGGATATTACCGTAGGTTTATCCACATGTATGCCATCATAGCTAAACCTCTTTATGGGTTGTTAACAAATTTTGAGTGGAACGAGGAATGCGAGAATTCCTTCAACGAGCTGAAAAGACGTTTGTGCACAGCACCAATATTGACTACTCCGGATTGGAGCAAACCCTTTCATGTCCATGTAGATGCCTCCAATCATGCAATAGGATATGTGCTAGCGCAACCCACAGGTGAAGGAAACCTAGATTTGCCGATAGCATATGCTAGTAGGCAATTAAATGCAGCTGAACGAAATTATACCACAACGGAGAGAGAAGGCTTAGGCATGGTATACGCTGTGAAAAAGTTTAGACACTATTTATTGGCCAATAAGTTCAAGTTTTTCACTGATCATCAAGCTTTACTATATTTGGTCAATAAACCTTGCAATACAGGCCGCTTGGTGAGATAGTTCCTCTTACTAATGGAATACGACTTTGAAGTTGTTGTCAGGAAAGGTAGAACCCATCTTAGGGCAGACCATCTTTCTCGTATCACTTCAGGAGAGCCACCGCAAGGAGTGTCTGATGAATTGCCCGATGCTTATCTGTTCAATTTAGAAGTTGTTCCTAAATGGGCAAATAAGTTGGTACCAGTCCTAACCTTCGGGCCTGCAAATAAGAATGTGAAAACAAGCAAAGAAGAAATTGTAAAATCACAAAAGTATCAAATATTGGCCGGAAGTATGTACAAGAAAGATACCGAGGGCGTATTAGCTTGTTGTGTCGAGGACGATGAACATACTAGTTGGTTGCAACAAGCCCATGAAGGATTGCTAGGAAATCACTACTCTAAACAACGAACATTGCAGAATCTAAAACGTTTAGGAGTGTATTGGCCTAGCATGGATAAAGAAATACAAGAGTGGATCCAAAATTGTCCAGCGTGCCAGAAGAGACCCCCAGTGGAGCATGCCACTCTTTATCATGTGCCATTAATCCCAGATTGGAGTGCTCCATTGGTTGAGTTCATGAGATCGAGAACATTACCCAATCAGGCTAGTCTTGCAAGAAAACGGAGCATGGAGCAAGAGGCTCAAGACTATGCCTTAGTAGGAGACAACCTATATCGAAGAGGCAAGGATGGTTACCTAAGACTGTGCGTTCATGAATCAGACTATTTGAAAGTCTTAGAAACTGCACACAGCGGTGCTGCAGGCGGACACTTTGGGCCTGACAGAGTAATTAAGACCATTCTATTCTCAAGACTTTGGTGGCCCACTCTTCATATGGATGCACATACTTATGTGAAGAAATGTGACACATGCCAACGTGCCCAATATCCGATAAGAAAAGACGAGATGCCTTTAAGGCCAATGATGGGAGTACGTGCATTTTCAAAGTGGGGTATAGACTTTGTAGGTCCCATCAACCCCCTAGCTAGAAACTCCCATGCTGAGTACATTATTGTGGCCACAGATTACCTTACAAAGTGGGTGGAAGTAAAAGCCACAACGAAGAATGATGCTCAAACGACGGCCAAGTTTTTATTCGAGAACGTGTTCACCAGATACGGATTACCAATAGAGTTGGTCAGCGATAGAGGTACTCACTTCTTGAACGAGGTCATTGAAAATCTCCTTCAAGAATTCATGGTGAGACATAAGAAGTCTACCCCTTATCACCCACAAGCCAATGGACAGGCCGAGAGCACGAATAAGATCCTATGTAATGTGTTGACAAAACTTGTAAATAATAAACGCTCTGATTGGGACAAACAACTTCATCATGTTGTTTGGGCATACCGAGTTGCCTACAAAACGGTACTCAATGCTACCCCATTTCAGATGGTCTTTGGACAGAATGTCGTGCTACCATTGGACTTCCTAATCCCAGCCTTGAAAGTAGCACAAGAGTACGAGTGGAATGGACACGAGTTGTCCTCCAGGATCTTTGATCTAGAACGCTTAGGTGAGACGAGGCTACGAGCAGCCGCAGGCATCTATGCTGCAAAGAAAAGACAAAAGGCATACTTTGATGCCCATGTGAAGGACAAAGGGTTGAAAGAAGGAGATCTGGTGCTGGTTTATACGCTAAAACAACATGCCTGCAAATTGGAGAAACGAGGATATGGACCCATGATCATTAATAGACTCTCCACTAGCGGTGCCGTTCAATTGGCCACTTTAGAAGGTGATATCCTACCAAACTATATTAGTGGATGCCGAGTCAAGTTATATCAAGAACCTCTTACAGAGGAAATGCTCATGAGACTCAACACTGCTAAAAAGCGAAAAGAAGAGGAGTTAAGGGTTAGAGAAGAAGCACAAGCAGAGGCTAGAGAGTGCATCCGAAGAAATAAGCTACGGCGGCTAGGCCTAGATGTCAACACAAAAGCTCCAAAATATCACATGGACATGTGCCAAAAATCGGGCATATCTACTTCTCAAATAATTGATCGACGGCCCTTTGTGACTATAGAGGTAGGACAAGGAAAGAGTGTAAGGACTGTGAGAGCATTGGTTGACTCAGGAGCAGCAACTAGTGCAGTTAGACTTTCATACTGCCAAGACCTGCAATTGAACATTGAGCCCATAGAAGCCTATCTCATAGGTTTAGGAGGCGTGGAAACCCCTTGTTTGGGAGAAGTGGAACTTCCCATCTACCTTCAAGATGTTTCAATAAAAGTCAAAATGCTAGTGTGTCATGATGAGGACCTCACAGAGCCACTTGTCTTGGGTCAAGATTGGATTTACGACCATGCTGTCAACTTGAACCTAAGAAGTCAACTTCTTCAAGTTTGGGTATATAATCAATGCATTACATTAGAATTGGAGAATCGCATGCCCACTGACACTGACACCACACACTCTCTTTGTTCCTCTAAGGCTAATCTTCTCGAACAAGATGTTGTAGATGTCAAAAGTTCTATGATCCAGATGGACGCAATCACGGACGAACAGTCGCAAAGGCAAGATGAACCTTCTTCCTTTTTTCTAAAGAGCAAAGCATCCACAGTAGCTCAACCTCAGAAGCAAGCAAAACAGTGCAAGACCGCCAGTCTATCAAATAGACAACGAGCCTTCAAGAAGAAAGAAGTGTTGGGCATGACACAGATATGGGTAAAGAAAGGAGTACAACCATCGATGTTGCCTCAAAGATTCCCACCCAACAAGATCGACCATGAAAAAAGAAGGACCAAGCACCTACGACAGGCTCAGGCACGAAGAATCCAACAAATTTGGGTACCGAAGCTATCAAAGAAGGTCGACCACAATCAGGTACAAATTTGGGTGCCTAAAAAATTAGCTACAGCTCAAGACGGGCGATTACAGATGTGGGTACCCAAGAAGCTCTTACATACACAACGGCCTATGCTCCCCACCATGCAAAAGGTCTCAACAAAGAAGCCAAGGAAAGCAAAGGGTGAGCACAAAACACAAAGAACAAATGAAGATAAACTCAACCCTTCTGCAAAAGTAAGCAGGCAATCATCAAGGATATGGGTTTGGAAGCCAAAAGCACCAACAACATCCACAGAACCAAAAGACCAACCACACGGGATACCAAAGTTTGGAAAGCATCCAAAGATGAAGTGGCCTGAGGTGATCTCTACAGTACCAACCCTATTCCAAAATGGGTTCCAATCCGGAGGATTACATCATTTCGAGATCCAATAGACACCTCCAACCAAAGAATTCATCAAGTATGCAAGTAACATCAAAAGCCTCGACCAGCAGCAACCATGTGCCTTTGGCATAACCCAGTAGTTTGCACCATTCAGGTCATGCATTTCCAGCGTATGCATCAATATAGGGCCACCTTACATGGCCGTGCATAGACACAATTGAGAAATCCCAGGCACATGAGACACAATTTTCACATGCAAAATATGTTATTGATACTAACCTCTTTCTTCTTGTTTGATGCCATCGTGTGCAACAAAAAAAAAAAAAAAGGGCAAAGAAGAGAACTGTGCTTGAAAATGCTCATCAGCGAACTTTCAGCAAGGACATCCATCAACAAAAAGGAAAAGCCGATGTTCAAACACCATGATGGAACTACAACACGAAGAGATGAAGATCAACGGACCCTTCACCATGGTAAGACGTGTATGCTTCAACAACACTATAACCATGATCGATTAGGAAACCTCTTCGTCAGCATACCCTTGAGCACTTAGCTCAAGACCCAATCTCTTGCACCATACTTCTTGCCATGCATTTTCCAAGTACGCATACGTAGGGCCACATTACAAGGCACATATTATGTTCAACCCACGCACTAAAGCACTTAACCATCATCCATTATGGGTTACAAGTACTTGGCATGAAAACTATGAAAGCCATCTTTGGAAGAATCAATGGACATCACGGTGACCACTACAAGAACAAGCGAGCCATCCACCACTGAGAGTTGCTCATAATCAACATTGAACACCTCCTTTGAGCAACTAGTAGTTTTGGAAAACTCACAAATGCACCATCCAGATGGAATACAAGGCAGAAGTACGTACAAAGGGACTACAAACTGCAACAGATAACAGTGGCAAAGTGAAGAACCAGACAAACAATCAGGATACATTGGGAAGAGGGATCGCCCCTGTTGGACGCAAAGGACGCTACCTCTCAACGTACTACATGGAACGACCACTACAACAAGGGTCTGTCAAGGACGACAGACTCAAGAGGGGGGGGAGTGTTGAAGCTCAAGATCAAGGATAAAGAATGGAAGTGCATCAAGGAAGTGGACACACAAGAAGAAGGAGCAAGTAGGGAGCTCCAAGAAGCACCTGTCAAATTTTCAGATGAAATCCCTATAAAAATAGTGATTATTATCACTAAAAACCATTGTAAATACCATTTTCCATTTTTGTAACTCAATTTTGTTCAAGCCGAGGAGTCCTCGAGCTTGAGGAGTATTAGAACTACCATCCTACCAATTTTCATAATTTTTAGACTCCGTTTGAGCCCCCAAATAAGCCCTGGAACCTATTTCTTAACTAGGCCGGACACTAGGTCTAGACAGGGCCAAAACCACTCAAAAACTATAAAAAGGGTTGGAGAGCTCATTTTTGGGGTGAGCTTGTTGTAGATTTCAGTTTTGTAAGAGAGCTCTTGTATAATCGAAGGTCTTCCATTGTTCCACTCCTTGCTCTTACTTTATGCGCGTGTGTGTGTATGTGTGTGCATGCTTGTGTACTTTCACTCACGCACTTGTGCCATCACTTGCTCACGGTCTTCATACCGGTCCTCACGTCTCCACGGATTGACATTTATGAGGTGTATCTCCTCACGTTGGTACTCACCATTGTGCTAGAGTGACAATGGATCTTGCAAACTCAACAAGAGTCCTATTCCTCCTTTCTGCTACACCATTTTGTTGAGGAGAGTACCTGCAAGTAATCTCTCTTTCTATACCTGCATTCCACAAGTAATCACTGAACTCATTAGAGAAATACTCTCCCCCTCCATCTGACCTTAGTCTCTTCAACTTATGTCCTGTAATTCTCTCTGCATACATATGATAATGTTTGAAAGTATTGAATACTTCTGACTTATCTTTGATCACATAGATAGTGATCCATCTGGTAGCATCATCAACATAAATCACATAATACCTTGAGCCATTGATACTGAAGTCCTTTGATGGTTCCCACACATCTGTGTGTACCAACTCAAGTTTCTCTGAATACATAAAACCATGCTTGGAATAGGGTTGCTTATGAGCCTTACCTAATTGACATGCCTCACATCTGTATGTCATATGTTGACCTGCAAGATTAGGCAATCCAAGCACTGAACCATTGTTAATCATATCTTTGATACCTCTTTCATTGAAATGTCCAAGCCTCTTGTGCCAAAGATCTAACTCAGAGATCTTATGTCCTCCATAAGTGAACAAGGCATGACCAACATTACCTTGAATCTTCAATGTGAACAATCTTCCTTCTTTCTTCCCTGAAACAATTTGTTTATACCCATTGCTAGGGTCTTCCACAAACACTCCTTCATTAGTGAACCTTACTTCATAACCTTTTTCAATTTGTCCTACACTTATCAAATTCTTAGGAATTGTAGGAACATACAAGACCTTACTCAATAAGGTGCTACCATCCTTGGCTTTCACTGATCCAATTGACTTCACATTGTGCTTTGTGTTGTCACCTGTTTGAACAACATGATTAGATACCTTATTCTCCAAATCAGTCATCAAGGCTATGTTACCACTCAGGTGATTGCTACACCCTGAGTCAATGTAGAAGACTCTTTGATCTTCATTCTGCCTTTCACAAGTTGCATTCATTATCAATGTTGAATCTTGCTTCTGATCTGAAGCATAATTGTAGTAGGTATTGTTATATTGTTGACTTTGGAAACCTCTACCTGCATTTCTTCCAAAGTAACCCCTACTACCTCTACCTTTGAAATTACCTCTTTGATTTCTGCCACCACTTCCTCTTGAATTATAGTTCTGATTGTATCCTCCATTACTTTGAGTGTTATGCCAACAATCATTGGCTAAATGATTTGTCTTACCACAAATCCAGCAAGCTTTGGATCCATCTTTATTACTCCTGCCTCTTCCTCTACCTTTGCCACCTCCTCTTCCTCTTAGGAAGTTGGCTTGACTAGTTGTGCCTTCTTCTTCATTTGCTTGTTGCTTTCCTTTGTTAGTTTTCTTCTTGTCTTTAGAGTACATTGCATGACCTGCACTCTTGTCAACATCTCCTTTCATATCATTCTCAAAAGTTAGCATATGTCCTAACAATTGATTCAAATCAGGAGTGAAATGATCCAAAGAAAGTTCTGTGGACAAAATAAAAGGTTTCCACTTCTCATCACCTCTTAGTCCTGTGAGAATTTGCCTTACCAATTTATCTTCTTCAATGTCTTCATCCACTGCTCGTAATGCATCTGCAATGTCCTTCATCTTTGTCACATAATCAGATATTGATTGTGAAGCCTTCTTCTTGAAAGTAGTAAACTCTACCCATAGGGATGCCTTCCTTGACTTTGTAGTGTTTTGGAAATGCTCCTCCAACGCATTCCATATCTCACTTGCACTTTCAAGACCTCTAATGTGAGGTAGCAAGTAGTCATTGACTGCCATATAGATTATTCTCCTAGCTTGAGCATCTCTTTTCATCCAATTCTTCAAATCTGATAATTCTTCCCTAGTTGGAACACTAGGATCTCTGAATTGAGGCTTTTCTTCTTCTCCTGTAATGTAAGCTATCAAATCTTTGCTCATTAGATGAGCTTCCATCCTCATTGACCATGCAGGATAGTTCTCTCTATCAAATTTCTCTATCTGAAGAGAATCTCCCATTTTCCTTCACCTGTATTAACAGATCTTTAAACTTTATGAGGAATAAATGTACCTTGACTTCGAATATTACTTCTTCTGATCAGCTATGGTTGCTAATCACTCTGTACTAGGATTACCAAATGTGCAAAGTCAACATATGGTTTATAAATGTGAAGCATGCCAAATGGGAAAAGCACACAGGTTACCATTTCAGAAGAAAGGATTTAAACATGATGGAGTACTTGAGCTCATTCATACAGATGTATGGGGACCAACAAAAGAAGGATCTATCAGTGGCTCAAGGTATTATGTTCTTTTCATTGATGATGCTACAAGATGGATAACTTTGTATGTTTTGAAGGAAAGATCAGAAGTGTTTGGAGCTTTCAAGCATTTTCATGCATATGCAGAGAGAGTCATAGGTCAAAAGCTTAAAAGACTAAGGTCTAGTGGAGGGGGAGAATACTTCTCCCAAGAGTTCAATGATTATCTTTGGAATGCAGGTATTAAGAGAGAAATAACTTGCATGTATACACCACAACAAAATGGTGTAGCAGAAAGAAGGAACATGACTTTGGTTGAGTTTGCTAGAGCTATGCTGAAGGAGAAGAACTGTCCAAAATATCTTTGGGTTGAGGCTATAAATACAGCTACATATCTTGTGAATAGATTACCATGTGCAGCTCTAAATGGAATGACTCCATATGAAGCTTGGTGGGATAAGAAACCAACACTAGATCATTGTAGAGTGTTTGGATCAATTGCATATGCTTATGTGCCATCACAACTTAGACATAAACTTGAACCAAAGGCAGAAAAATATGTGTTCATTGGTTATGATGAAAAGCAGATGGGTTACAGGTTGTGGAATCCTTTAACCAAACAATTTCTTGTTTCTAGAGATGTTACATTTGATGAACAGAAAAGTTGGTATGCAGATCATGTTGGTGTAATTTGCAAGCCCTCACACTTGGCTTGGATTTGTTCTTGAAAACTTAACATGTGAGAAGAACCATAGGAACTTATGCTTATAAGTTCTTACCATTTTACTTTTTTGTAAAAGTCTAAATGACTTAGAATCTTATGGATACACCTACTTGATAGATTCGTGGAAAATTAGAACCTGTGATTGAGAGAATATCTCCCTACTTTTAGAGGAGTGATTGAAGGGAGCCAAGAATTCAAATTTGAATTCAAACTCTCACTCACTTAATATATAAGTTGTACTTGAAAAGTCGCGGTGTGTGTGTCACCATTCCCGAGGCTAATTTCATCTATCATTGAGTGTGTGAGCTCTACTCCATAGCCTACACCTCTGAGTACCATTTGGCAATGTTTATCATGTCAATGGGAATGTACATCAATGTGAATTAATACATATCTTTACATTCATCATCTCTGTTATTCTCTGAGTGTACTACTTCAAGTCTGTCAACTTCAAAGAGGCATATCTCAGTGCCTACTGCACCAAATCAAGTGATTCAAAGCTTGGTAGATCCAGCTCAAAGTATTGTACAAGCATACAAAGTTTGAAGCAATTTGCTTAAGCGAATCTCGAGAAATCGCGGTCGAAGTGCTCACTGGTATTTGTCTGTACATTTCCTAAAAAGTCGGGAGTGTTCCTAACTTTGCTAAAGTGATTTCTCTGAGTATACTTTATCATTTTATCTCATTCCACTTGCAAATGGTAGCTTACTAAGCTAATAGAATACCTCTAGAAGGAATTTTTCCAATTGTAAGTGTACTGGTCATACTGAGCATAACTCTGAGCAGGTGTCAATACCAAAATAGCAAGTTTTCTTGGATTTGTGAAGTATCAAGTAGTCTGTTTTGATTTGATCACTACACACATCATTTGCAAAGTACATATATGATCTCATGGTATCATTTGGAAGCTAAGGGTGTCTACTAATCATATCTGGAGTCACTGAGGGCTGGTGCAAAGCAGGATTAGCAGCACCTACTCAATCTTCTGGAGGATCCATCCATCTTTCCAACAGATCAAAATCATACAGCTGAAGAATTTGAAGAAGAGGTAAGAAGATGTGAGAAAGGAAAATCAATTGTGCAGGTGAATAGAGATGAAGAATATATGCAAGCAAGTACATCCAGAAGTGGATTAACAAGAAGGAATGAAGAAGCTCCTATATTTGATGAAGAGGTGTATCCAGACACATATGAAGAATGTGAACCAAGGAGGTCAAGAAGGACTAGAAGGCAACCAGAAAGGTATTCTTATGATACTTCTTACATAACTCAAAAGAACTATGCATATATGGTCAAAGATGATGAAGAACCTCAGAACTATGATGAAGCTAAAGGTAAGAAGCAATGGGAAGAAGCAATGAAGGAAGAATTGTATGCACTGGAGCAGAACAAGACATGGGAACTTGTTCCTAAACCAAATGGTAAGAAAGTAATTGGAAATAAATGGGTTTATAAAGTGAAGAAGCTTGCAGATGGAAGTATAGCCAGATACAAAGCTAGACCGGTGGTGAAAGGCTATGCCCAAACCTATGGCATAGATTATGATCAGACATTCAGTCTTGTAGCTAAGATGTCAACTATAAGGACAATCATTGCTATTGCAGCTTCAAAAGGATGGACCCTAAGTCAATTGGATATAAAGAATGCATTCTTGAATGGATACATATCAGATGAGGTATACATGGAACAACCTCAAGGGTTTATAGATTCGAGGTATCCAAATTTTGTTTGCAGGTTGAGAAGAGCATTGTATGGATTGAAGCAAGCTCCGAGAGCATGGAACTATAGACTGGTGAAGTATCTCAATGATCTTAGATATCAAAGTTCAAAAGCAGATCCAAGTCTACTTATCAAAAGAATAGAGGAAGGTACAATCTACATTTTTATTTATGTAGATGACATTATAATCACAGGTACTTCAGATCAAGGAATCAAGGAGGTAAAGAGATTACTTGAGAAAGAGTTTAAGATCAGTGACCTAGGAAAGTTGTCATACTTTCTTGGAATGGAAGTCATTTATACAGATCATGGCATATATGTATCACAAGAAAGGTATCTTCTGAATCTATTGAAGAAGTTTGAAATGGAAAATTGCCAAGAACCTTCAACTCCACTTGAAGTTAATCACAAGCTCAGTAAATATGATGGTGCAGAATACAAAGATATGAGGAAGTATCAATCTCTTGTGGGTAGTTTGATTTATGCCACTAACAAGACCTGATCTTAGTTATGCATTGGGAGTTTTGTCACAATCCATGCATTGTCCAAAGGACCCACATTGGATTGCAGGTCAAATAGTTCTCAGATATATCAAAGGAACTATAAAGGGAGGATTATATTATCCTTTTACATCAGATTTGAAGTTGAGAGCCTATAATGACTCAGACTGGGCAGGTAACTAGGATGACAGAAGATCAACTCATGGCTACATGATATACATTGGTGATAAGCTTGTAAGTTGGTGTTCAAAGAACAAACATATAGTAGCATTATCATCAACTGAAGCTGAGTACAAAGGACTTGTGGAAGTAGCTAAGGAGGTCATATGGATGCAGACATTGTTCAAAAGCTTGGGCATTGATCAAGGTATACCTACAGTACATGGAGATAATATGAGTTCACTTTATCTTGCAGCAAATCCAGTATTTCATGCAAGAAAAAAACATATAGAGATACATTATCATTTCCTAAGAGAAAAGGTAACGGAGAAAGAAATTGAAGTGGAGTACATTTCTACAAAAGATCAGATAGTAGACATAATGACAAAGAGCTTGGATGGTGTGAAGACCAGCAGATTCAAAAGCATGTCAGGAGTAAAAGAAAAAGAAGATGATATGAAGAAACAGAGAATGTCAATTAGTGATTGAGGGGGAGTTGTTGGAGAAACAATCACTAATTGGACATATATTTGAAGGTCAAAGCTTTAGAAGAAAAACACATGCCTATGTGAAGGGACAAATTCACAAGTGTATTATATTTGCAAAGTTAGTTCACTCTAGTTCTAGAAGTTTTTTAAAATCATGAGAATGAGAAAATCTATATAAGTTAGTTTGTATCAACTGACGCGATGAGAGAGAAGAAGTGGAAGACAATGATAGAGTGAGTTACAACTCAATTTGTATGACTGAGTATAGTCGGGCTTCTCTGAGTGAGAAAGCATCTGTAAACCTTCTGAGTTTTTTCATAGCTATGAGAAGAAATAGTTAAAGTTCTGTGTATGAGACTTTCTCCATCATCTTCATGTTTGTCTACTGTGTGATGAGTTCAAAAGTTCAATTATTCTGAGCAACTCGATGCCTGGCATCGAATTTGTGTTGATAAGACCGTGTTTTATTCTTTGAATGTTATGTACTACTAGAACTTCTTAAAACATGAGATTTGTGGAGCAACTCGATGCCTGGAATCGAGTTTCAGCATAAAGTAGATGTCTGGCATCGACTTCCCACATAAAAGTCTTGCTCATGTGTGTGTTCAAGGGGGTAATTCTGGTGCTGAAAAAGTGGCTCAAAAAGCTCAGAGTCGATGCCTGACATCGACTTTTGGTTGCAAGTTGATGCTAGGCATCGACTTTTCATTTTTAGACATTCAGAATTACTAAAGAGGCAAAATTTCCAGTTTTGGCAAGTCATACAGGGTCATCTTGTGAAGGCCATAACTTGACTTCAAGAGATCTGTTTCCTGCATATGATAGCTTGTTGGAAAGCCCTACTCTTCTAGTTTCTTTCAATAAAAGATCTTGGAGAAATAGTATTTCAGCTAAGACAAATCAG
>CM035440.1:76181729-76186729 GCA_020310875.1 Ceratopteris richardii | reverse complement strand
TCTCTCTCTCTCTCTCTCTCTCTCTCTCTCTCTCTCCCCTCCCCGCCACCCCACCCCGCACCCCCGCCCCGCCACCCCACCCCGCTCCCCCGATCACTCCCCCGCTTCACCTCGCACACTCGCCACCCCCCGCCCCCTCACGCGTACACACTTCCCCCCCCTCTCTCTCTCTCTCTCTCTCTCTCTCTCTCTCTCTCTCTCTCTCTCTCTCTCTCTCTCTCTCTCTCTCTCTCTCTCTCTCTCTCTCCCCCCTCCCCGCCACCCCACCCCGCACCCCCGCCCCGCCACCCCACCCCGCTCCCCCGCTTCACTCCCCTGCTTCACCCCGCACACCCGCCACCCCCCGCCCCCTCACGCGTACACACTTCCCCCCCCCCACTCTCTCTCTCTCTCTCTCTCTCTCTCTCTCTCTCTCTCTCTCTCTCTCTCTCTCTCTCTCTCTCTCTCTCTCTCTCTCTCTCTCTCTCTCTCTCTCTCTCTCTCTCTCTCTCTCTCTCTCTCTCTCTCTCTCTCTCTCTCTCTCTCTCTCTCTCTCTCTCTCTCTCTCTCTCTCTCTCTCTCTCTCTCTCTCTCTCTCTCTCCCCCCTCCCCGCCACCCCACCCCGCACCCCTGCCCCGCCACCCCACCCCGCTCCCCCGCTTCACTCCCCCGCTTCACCCTGCACACCCGCCACCCCCCGCCCCCTCACGCGTACACACTTCCCCCCCCCACTCTCTCTCTCTCTCTCTCTCTCTCTCTCTCTCTCTCTCTCTCTCTCTCTCTCTCTCTCTCTCTCTCTCTCTCTCTCTCTCTCTCTCTCTCTCTCTCTCTCCCCTCCCCGCCACCCCACCCCGCACCCCCGCCCCGCCACCCACCCCGCTCCCCCGCTTCACTCCCCCGCTTCACCCCGCACACCCGCCACCCCCCGCCCCCTCACGCGTACACACTCTCCCCCCCCCCCCCCACTCTTTATCTCTCTCACATACCCACACTCGCACACTCACATTCACTCATACACACATACACACGCACAAAGGCATATTCACACACAATCACACGCACACGCATGCATGCGCACCCTCACTCATGCATGCACATATGCACATTCATATGCACACACCCCACACTATCACATGCATCCCCATTCATATACACATACCCACAATATCACACGTGCATCTCCATGCATACATCCCCACTCACACACATACACAACTATACACACACACACCCGCTTGTGCAAGTCTCCTTGATAATGATTTCCAACACTCTGTTACACAAATGGAAGACCAAATAGAGACTGGTGTACATCCACAGGCAACCATAAACTCAAAAAGTACTCTAGACGAGGATAAAGAACCTAGCGGGATAAATGATAGTACGTCCTCACAACTGCAATCAGATAATAGAGAGGAGGAATCAAGAGCAACGTCAGTTAACAGTGATCATTGGCAATAAGGCGGTGAGGAGGACAACGACTACAGTCTGCTGGGTTGGGGAGTATGGAGACAGTTGAAGCTGGTCAAATTGAATTTCCCGGAATTAAACCAGTGAGGAAACAAAGCAACACAAAATGAGAAACTCGGATAAGGTAAAAGTGAATTGTTAAAAGTAAAAATGGATAAACAAATGTTGCCGCCAACCATTCACGACGACTACCTATTTTTGTGGATCCAACTCAAATCAAGTAGAATATTTGACCTACCCCTTCAATTTGGGATAATTAACCGGCGCGTGATCAGTGGACGTGAGGATTCGGCAAGGCTCTCTTGGCCTATTGAGGCCTATAAAAACAATGGATTTGTGCTCATTTGGGTACATTTTTGGAGTTACATTGACGCGTGTATACGCGCAGAAGTTCTCTCTTGCACTTGGTGGTTTCAAGCCTATTGTAGGAGCTACTCTGTAGTGTGGATACAGAGGGTAGGCTTCTCAGTGGAGGGCTATGAGCACTATAGTGTAAGAGAGTCGCTTGGATTTATTTTCTTTTCTGTGAGTCAGTGTGTTGATTAATCTCTATTCTCTTGAGAAATTCTACCATTTGTATTGTTCTGAGTTAGCCTGCATATCAGTGGCCCCTTATGCTGATCTGTTGTATTGGAGTTAATACTTTTAGGGTGGCTTGTCAGCCCTAAGCTTGCACTTTTGAGCATCACTCTGCCCAACCTTGTAATCGTCTGATTCGAATCAAGAAGTGTATGGTCTTCCTTGGTCATTGGTTGTCCATATTTTCCGAAGTATTTACCACTCTGTGCAATCCGTGTTATCTACCCGCTCATAGAAATGTTAAAGGGTATACTTCCCTAAAGAGAACCCCCCTTGAGTAGGTGATGTACTGGACGTGTTTAATCTTCATTCTCTACTTTTGTTAAAAGCGGATACCCCAGTACCTCCTCTACAGTTTGGCACGCCCGGTGGGACCTTTGCATTTCCGTGAGAGGTATTTTTGCCCTATTACATTTGCAAGTAGGTACATGACCCATACACGGGCAGATAAGGAATCTCTTCGTGTTCGAAGGAGCCTTAACAAGTTAGCAATAACCATGGCTAGTGAGTCTACCTCCCCTCTACCCTCCCTAAATTTATCTATTGATTTGGGTGCGACACCATTGTCAAAAGAGGGGTATAGGAAAACTCTAGACTTCTCCTCAGATACGTCCGAAGAAACACCAGTACAAATGGAGGATCTCTCTCATTTACTCTCCAGATTAAACGTCAAATTTCCTACCTTCAAGGGACAAGCTTATGAGGATGCTGATGATCATGTGAGGAGATTTATCTCTTTATGCCGTGGACGAGGTCTGCAGAATAGAGAGGATGCAATGTTGGCACTTTTTCCATCCACATTGGAGGGTCTTGCAGATAAATGGTATAGTCAATATGCAGATGGCCATTTCACTACATGGGAGGCTTTGAAGGCGGCGTTCTCACAGACATTCCGACCAAGTGATTCCTCGGAAAGAGCTCTAGATCAGCTAGAGAATTTGAAGCTAAGATCAGGTGAATCTTTTCATGAACTTCACACTAGAACAAAAGCACTTGTTGCCCGTCTGCCACATGCTCTAGGTGACTTTTTGGTTAAAAAGTGGATAGAGAAGGCTTTGCCCAGGTCATCTCAGCAGAAGCTTCGTGAGTCTCTTAGATTGGATGCCACCCTCAATGATTTTGTTGCAGCGGCATCACGCATTGAAGAAGCAAGGCAACATTTTGAAGGAGATACACACTCAAAGTATGTTGCAGACCTGGATCCTGTTGAGCAACTGAGGAAGGAATTGGAAGCATTGAAAATGCAACAAAATCAACAAGAAGGGAAGGTCTTGCCGCCACTGCGTCGCACTGATGATGAAGTAGCCCAACTTCGCCGAGAGTTAGAAGATTTGAAGACCACTCAGGATATAAGGAGACAAATTTGGTGTACAATCTGTAACAACAATGGACACTCCAATGCTAATTGCCCTATTAAGGTAAGCTATCAATTTTGTGGAAAGGATGGTCATGAAGCCAGAGATTGCTACTACCTCAAGGGTACACAGCAGAAAGGTAACCCTCAAAATTTGGGTTCATATTATGCTAGTACTTCAAATACATCTAATAGGGAGGAGAATCGTCCTGCAAAGCCTAGATATAATAGACCTTTGATGTGCTATCGTTGTGGTGAGTACGGTCACATGCAAAATAGGTGTTCCCTCCCAGAAGATGCACCTCCTTGTCAACATTGTCCAGACGCCAAGGATCATTATACCAAAGATTGCCCAAGAGGTCGTCCTGCTCCAATCCACATGATTGCGGTCTCTCCATATGAAGAAGGGAAAACCACTCAGTCTTATGCCGTTTCATCCTCTGCAATGCCCATGATGACTAGGGATAGGCAAGCAGCTGCAACCCATAGAGATGAACAACAAGGATTTCAGGATAAAGAGGAGGAAAAGAAGTCTGGATGGAAGGACCAAGTAGAGATTGAAGGAGCTTATGATAAGATGACTACTTCTCTAAAGGGCCAATCAACAAGTCTGCAAGAAAACACTCAGGAGGTAAACATTGAACAGATCTTGAAAGGTATTCATCACAAGGTTAGTCTATATGAACTTATAAGGATGGATTCAAAAATAAGAAGTGACTTACTGAAGATTATACACTCTGCTTACTTAGTCCAATCACCTAGTATAGATGGATTCATGGTTGATTTTCCCCCTGCACCCTTAGCAGACTACCAAAGTTCAAGATTATCAGTTTGTATAAAGGACGAAGCTCTTACAGGTGTGATCATAGATGGAGGCTCTGGTATCAATTTGATGCCAGATTTTACAATGAAGAAGCTAAATTTGAACCCCACCAAAATGGCACCATTTACAGTTACACTAGCAGATCAACATCGGGTTGCGCCTCTTGGCATTATTGAAAAGGTACGGATGATAGTACAGGGTTGCCACTTTGTGTTGGATTTTGTTGTTATTGCACTTCCACAGGAGACTTCCTATCCTTTGCTCCTGGGGAGACCTTGGCTGAGACAAGCAAAAGCTTTGCAAGATTGGGGGAAAAATAAACTATGGATTTCAACAAGCACCAATAGCCAACTGCAACTACATTTGGAAGAAGGATTTGATTCAGGAAAAACCACTGGATATACTGTGGATACTCAGATAATGCCCTCTCTACCCCAAGAAGATGATACATTGTTAAATTGGATGATGGGAAGTGCAGAGTGTTGCACAGTGGAGATCAATGAAATTGAGGAAGAAGTTGCAGATAAGGAAATTACAGAAAAGGGCAATGAAGACCACAAGGTGTTGGAGAATGAGCAATTGAAGGAAAATACAAGCATTGAGGAGGCAACCAATATAAAAGTATCAGGGAGGGAAGATTATGAACCTAAGAGCAGAGAAGATCTTACTTTTGCAGATATACCTCAAGGATGGATGAAAGAACAGGTTGCAGAATATAAATTAAAATCCACTCCTGCATATAGTGGAGATGATTTCTCAAGCAAGACCACTCCTGAAACATTGGTTCAAGAAGTAAA
>CM035440.1:76159229-76161729 GCA_020310875.1 Ceratopteris richardii | reverse complement strand
AGAGCTTATATATATAACACTATTACAGATCATTTGTTACCACACATCAGAGGTTTAGAAACAGCTGAAGATATTTGGAATGCTTTGGAAGACCACTTCCAAAACACTACTAAAGCTAGGAAAGCTAGCTTATGGTCAGAGTTTACCACATTCAAGAACAAGCAAAATCAGAGCATTAGTGATTATGTCACTAAGATGAAGGACTTGGCAGATAGTCTTGGATCTATTGATGAGGATATTGAAGATCATAGGTTGATAGCACAATTACTTGCAGGGTTAAGAGGTGATGAGAGGTGGAAGCCCTTTGTACTTTCAACAGAACTCTCATTAAACCATTATGTGCCAGAACTGAATCAATTACTTGGATTGATGCTCACATTTGAGCAAGACTTGAAGTCAGATGGAGACAAAGGTCAAAGTTCTGCAATGTATGTGAAGAATAAAAAGAAAGGAGATAAAGGCAAGGCAAAGGATGAAGAAGAGTCAACAACTCAAGCAAATTATGCAAGAGGAAGAGGTTTTGGCAGAGGTAAAGGTCGAGGAAATGGAAGAGGTAGAGGTAATCAGAACAATAACAAGAAGACATGTTGGATTTGTGGATTGAGCAATCATCTAGCATATGATTGTTGGCACAATCAACAAGGAGCAAGTCAAAATCAGAATAACAATGGCAGAGGAAGAGGTGGAAGGTTTCAGAATCAATTTCAAAGAGGAAGACAGAATTCAAGAGGAAGTTATGGAAGAGGTGGTGGAAGAAATTGGAATCAGAACCAATCATACAACACCACATATTACAATTATGCAAATGATACACAGAATGACAACCATACAACATTGATGATGAATTCAATAAGTTCATCAGAGAAGGAGGATCTTAAGGTATTCTATATTGATTCTGGTTGTTCAAATCATTTGTCAGGTAATATAGAATTGTTGTCAGAATTGGAAGAAGGAAATTCAAGTCATACAGTACAAACAGGTGACAATACAAAACATAATGTGCATTCAATTGGAAAAGTGAAGTGCAGGAGTGGAGCTGATTTATTAACAAATGTTTTGTATGTTCCAACAATACCAAAGAATCTGATTAGTGTTGGACAAATAGTGGAGAAAGGTTTTCAAGTCAGATTTACAAATGAAGGGGTGTTTGTTGAAGATCCAGAGGATGCTTACAAACCCATTGTTTGTGGTAAGAAGGAAGGTAGACTTTTTACTCTCAAAGTACAAGGAAATGTTGGTCAAGCCCTAATCACACATGGTGATGAAGTAATTACAGAGTTAGATCTTTGGCATAAGAGATTGGGACACTTCAATGAAAGAGGAATCAAAACTATGGTGGAGAATCAATCTGTATTGGGACTACCAAATGTGAAGAATCAACATATGATATACAAGTGTGAAGCTTGTCAGATAGGAAAAGCTCATAGACAACCATTTCAGAAGAAAGGTTTCAAGCATGAGGGTTTGCTTGAACTCATACATACAGATGTATGGGGTCCAACAAAAGAAGGATCAATAAATGGATCTAGGTATTATGTTTTGTTTATTGATGATGCTACAAGGTGGATAACCCTTTATGTTCTAAAAGAAAGATCAGAAGTCTTTGGAGCATTCAAACATTTTCATGCTTATGCAGAAAGAGTTACAGGTCACAAACTCAAGAGGCTAAGGTCTGATGGAGGGGGAGAATATTTCTCTCAAGAGTTTAATGACTATCTTTGGAATGCAGGTATCAAGAGAGAGATAACTTGCAGGTATACACCTCAACATAATGGGGTGGCAGAAAGGAGAAATAGAACATTGGTTGAATTTGCAAGAGCAATGCTAAAGGAAAAGAATTGCCCTAATTATCTTTGGGCTGAGGCTGTAAATACAGCCACATACCTTGTGAATAGGCTACCATGTGGAGCTTTGAATGGTATGACCCCTTAGGAAGCTTGGTGGGGTAAGAAACCAACACTTGACCATTGTAAAGTGTTTGGGTCAATTGCTTATGCTTATGTGCCATCACAACTCAGACATAAGCTTGAACCAAAGGCAGAAAAATATGTGTTTATTGGGTATGATGAAAAGCAAATGGGTTATAGACTATGGAGTCCTTTGACTAAACATTTTATTGTTTCCAGAGATGTGACTTTTGATGAACAGAAGAGTTGGTATGCAGATAAAGAATGTGATCTTGAAACATTTGAAGAAGAGATAAGAAGGAGTGCAAGAGGTAAGTCACATATGCAGATAGATGGAGATGAAGAACATATGCAAGCAAGCACATCAAGAGTTGGATCATATAGAAGGAATGAAGATGGACCAATATTTGATGAAGAAGTACATCCAGATATACATGAAGAGTATGAACCAAGAAGGTCAACCAGAATGAGGAAGCAACCTACAAGGTATTCATATGACACTTCTTACTTGACTCAGAAAAATTATGCTTACATGGTTAAAGAAGATGAAGAACCTCAAAGCTATGATGAAGCAAAAGGTAAGAGACAATGGG
>CM035440.1:75946729-76151729 GCA_020310875.1 Ceratopteris richardii | reverse complement strand
CAAAGGTGGGATTGGGTTGTAGAGAGGTTCAATAAGCATTTATTCTTCTGCTATGACTCTAATAACTCCCTCCCCCCAGAACTTTTATTGTTAACATTATGTCTTGCCTAAAGTTGTGTATTTCTTGGCTTGCTGTTCTCCTCTAAAAAGCAGATCAATTAGGTCATCACTCTGGCGAGAAGGTTTCTTTGGGGTGGTAATGCTCATCACAAAAAAGTTACAACGGTTTCCTGGGACACCTGGTGCCTTCCTAAATCTCAAGGAGGGTTAGGTATCTTCTATCCCAAAAAAATGTCTGATAATCTGGCTGCTAAGTGGATAGCTAGAAGCATTGGTTCCTCTGAGGTCTGGGCTTCCTTGCTTCATAGAAACAATCATAAATTATATCTCATTGATTATAAATCTTTGTCAAATATTGATCTGTGGGATATTGTTGTTTCCCCCCAGAACATTACTGCTGTTGGAAGTTCCCTTGTCTGTAGATTCTAGAATGCTTGGTTCAGAGCAAAAAAATTATTTGTGCCTTCAGAAAAAATGCTTTGTAACTCTACTTTTTTTGTGGAGGAGTCACCATGGTTGGGTTGGATCTCCGAAAAGAATTTATGCCCCCTCACCAATAGAGACCATAAGTGCCATAAAGCAAGATATAGATCCTAGAGAAATTTGATGACTCGTGATAAGGTTTTGTCTGATCAAGAGTTATTTAACATCACTGACATCTCTATGTCCTGTCTGTAGGTTATGGACTTCCACAAATCCTTGCTTGAAGATCAACTGGAGGGGTGCATCAGAAGGAACACCAATCTTGCTGAAATTGTTGATCACATTCTCAAGAAATTCAAGAAGGACAGAGGGTCTATAAGGCAAATTCTTTCCAAGCTCAACCACAAATGGAAACTCAATTGGTGTGCTAACTATTGGTCCTATAGGTTTAAATATTTGTGGGCCTTTCCTAATTCCATCAAGCACTCATTCCTACAATGGCTCATTATCCATCATGGTCTATGTATTGGCCCCAAAGTTAGGAAAGTTATCAATAATGGAGGATCATGTACCTTCTCTAGCAAAGAGGATGATGTTATCCACCTTTTTTATGATTGCTTTCATGCCAAACAATTTTGGCCTCCTATGAATAAGTACCTCGACAGAGGGAAGCCTATGCTCAATCAACAGGCTATTGTTCTGGGCTGCTGCAAAAATATGGATATCCTTTTATGGAATATTTGGAGGGGTCATATTCTCTGGCTCATCTGGTTGAGTAGGAACAATGCTGTTTTCAGTAAAGGGAGGAAAAATCTCCTCAAGTCCCTTAGCCTCTTATAATTGTATTCAAAATATGAACCAAGCTCCTCGTTCCATAGGTAGCATTTTTGAGTTGATGGCTGCTTGTAATTTCTGTAGCTAGAGAAATTCTATATCCCCTTTGTACTGTGTGTGGCTCTTGCCCTTTCCACAGGTTGTACAATCCTCCATTAATTAACTTTCTTGTTTTCTCAAAAAAAAAAATTATGACACCATCATAATATTTCTTGAAAGAGCCCGTTGGTCCCTTGGGATTTTAACTTTGCCGGTCAGGGTAACCCGAAAATCTGAAAATATTCCCGAAGTCGGGCCACAATCCCTCATGCGCGAGGCTTATCATATGTTTCCATTTTGACAGTTCAATAGGCAAGATCTGGCTACGCCAGCTACTTTGAGTGGGCTCGTGAGTCGTAGGTTTGAATCTTGAACTTGCTCGTAAAGCTCGTAAAGGAGTCAAAGGAATCGAAAGCCTATCTACGAAGGCCCGCAAAAATTTGGAATTTCGATTCGCTCATTGAAGATTTAACGTCTCAATGACCGATTGATCATCTCTGTGTGAAGAGAGGTCAACCTCGTCCTCGTCATACCCGTGTCAAGCTTTCAGCTTCGCAGTCATCATAGATTAAGGCATACTTTGAGAATGGATGTTCAGTTTGTCTGTGTGTTTCTTCTGTTTGCTTTTCTTTATTTGCTGCTCTGGGAAAAGAGAAAAAGATTAAGGCACACAAACAGGAAAACATATTCAAGCATGACGAGTGCGGATTGCGAGGTATTTCTCTGCCACCGAGGGCCAGATGTCAAGCTAAACAGCGTGAATGTTCTTCATAACCTGCTTTGCTCCAATGGCATCAAGTCCTTCGTAGATTACGAGATGATTGAGGGGAGTGAAGTGGACCCTGCTATTATGGAGGCCATAAAAATGTCGAAGGTTCATATCGTTTTCTTGACCCCCAACTTTGCAAGTTCAAAATGGTGTTTGAACGAGCTCCTGGAAATTATGAATAGAAGAAGGGCCGCCGGAACATCTAGTGTACCCCTGGTGCTGCCAGTGTTCTATGATGTCGAACCCTCTGATGTTCGGCACCAGCCTAAAAATTCGGCATACAACCTAGCCAAGAAGACGAAACGCAGCACTCCTCAGGAAAGGACGCTGTGGTCGAAAGCCCTTAAGGAAATCTCCCTCGTAAAAGGATTCGAATACGATACGAAGGTCACGTAAGTCTTCACTTCTCGTTACAACGATTACTATGAAGTTCTTACTACATGATCTAATACTGTTTCTGTGCCATCTTTTATTCCTGATCTTACATTTAGTACATCATTACAGGCGTCAATGGGAGAAGCTCCAGGAGATTGTGACAACTGTGGAAAATTTTCTCAATGAAACGTTTCCACGCGTTTATGAACCGGAATGGAGAAGCTACTTTGCAGGCCAAATAGATGATGTCGTCAAAGCTTTGGAATCCAGTGGGTCTAAATCTAAGGATGTGTTCTGCTTAGGCGTTTATGGCGCGAACAAGTCTATATTCGCAGATCTACTGGTAGACGATCTTCGCCTTCACTTCGAGGCACGGTGCATATTATATAATGTGGTGGACACGGCCAGCCACAGCGATGGAGTCTCAGTTCTGATTCGAAAACTGTACTCAGATCTTGTCCAAAAAATCCATGAACAACCTCTCCGAAAGAATGCTCGTTTGGATGACCTTTTGCAAAATAAAAGGTGTTTGGTCGTCATTGATGATATAGGAAGTGACATCGCGCAGATTAAGGCTCTGCTTGAAATTTTGCAAAAAAAACTCAAAAAGAACAGTCTTGTGGTTTTCACAAGTCGGTTCCAGCACGTACTACGCGAAACGGTGAAAGTGGACAAGTTTATCAGCTTGTCCGGAGGTGAAGAGAGTAAGGGAACTCTTATTCTTTCCTATAACAAGAGAGACGATGTACATCCAGCATTTATTAGTCACTTCCAAGAAACATTTTATATGCTTGGATTCGATGTGTGCCTGCTGAGTGAAGAAGAATTTGTCAGTCACATAAGAACTCCTGCAAAGACTCAAATGATCATTTGCATTATCTCAAAGAGTTCCAATGTTGGCTACTTAGAGCGAGCACTGGTTAATGCATCCACTGATGGTGAGCGCAAGGTTCTCTACGTTTATTACAGGCGACAATCTACTATTGGAAGCACTTCATCCACCAGCGTTTGCTTAAACGTGAATTTCGAAGAATCAACGGGCCAGTAAGTTCGGGACGAGGCTTCATATCATTTCTTGTAATTCTTGCATCTAAGTGTTTAAGAGTTTGGACCGTATGTAGAGAGACGATAACAAAGGACTTTGAAACTTTGCAGGCCACACAAAATGGAATACAAGCACCTTGTGGAAGAAGTAATGGAGATGTTTAAAGAAGGAAATGAGAAGAGCATGGATGTGACGGACTTCCCTGTTGGCCTTTTGCAACGTCATAAGAAGATTGACTCTCGCATTGTCAGTCATATGACGAGACGCCATAGGTCAGTCCAATGTTTTGGACTGTGGGGAATGGGGGGTGTTGGTAAAACGACGACTGCCAAGTCAATCTATAATAGAATGCACAAGGAATTCGAGAGTTCTGCTTTTATTCTGAACACAAGAGCAAACGCGGCTTCAAATGATTCAGGCTTATCGAATCTCCAACAGAAACTTCTTGAGAACGTCATGCCAAAGGATTCTAAAGGTGTGAAAATTAACGATGTGGATCATGGAAAAAGACTACTGTCCGCTAAGCTGAAAGGTGTCAGTGCATTTATTGTCTTGGATGATTTGGATACAATGTCACAGATAGATGCTCTATGTTATCCACTTTCCTCCTTAGAACCAAACAGTATAGTGATAATAACTAGTCGGGATCGAAAGATTCTAACATATGCATCAATACCGGAAGAGAATATCTTTCGCATAGAAGGTCTGAGCGAAGAGAATTCAGAATGGCTGTTCTGCTGGCATGCTTTTATGAATCCTGTGCCACCTGCTCATCTGAAAGAAGTTGCAAAGAAGGTGATAAAAGCATGTCAGGGCCTTCCACTCTCCTTGACAGTGTTAGGTTGTCACCTTTATGGTGCCAACGATATCAATAAATGGAAGGAGAGCTTGCATTTGATAAAGCAAGATGAGGAGAAAATATTCAATATTTTGGGAGTGAGTTTAAATAGCCTTAAGCTTAGCGAGAAAGAGGCTTTTCTAGACATATGCTGTTTCTTTATAGGAATGAACGAAGATTTGGTTTGTGCCTTCTCAGAGGGTTGTTATGAAATGGGTATAACAATCTTAACAGCTCTCAAGAGTAAGTGCCTCATCACTATTACTAAAGACGCTGACGAGCTCCTTTTTGGAATAAGAGAGGCAGGGACAATACAAGTCCATGATCAACTTCGTGATATGGGTAGACACATCATTCAAAAAGAGGAAAAGAACCGAGCGTGGGATGAAAAGACCAGCAATGACATTCTGAAGGTGAGAAACGCTTTGATTAAGATATCAATGAATGCATTCACTTTCTATATGTGCAAATATGTGATACGTGAATCATAATTTTGGTCCAACGGTGCAAAAGGATGCGAGAACCCTTTCTGGATTGCGGGGTCTCTCAGCACGCACAGACATGCAAATTCGGGGGGAGATTGCCACCTACAACGCGCTTTCTCAGTTGAGATTTCTTGCGCTTGAAGAGGCTCAAGAAAAGAGGTTAGCGTTATGACGTGATCTTTTGTGGTGTCTTTGTTATTGTTCTCTTCTTTCTCATGGCAACAAGTTGTTTGTGTGGCAGAGAGATGAACGAAAGGATGCCCATTTATGATCTTTTTGCAAATGTGCGTTGTGATGAACTAAGGTAATGAAAAGCGCTGTAATTTTTTGTTTCGTTGAGGTGATTGCAATGTTGAAGATCACATTTGGAGAGGTGCTGTCTATGTCTTTCATATTCTTAGGTGGTTGAAATGGAAGGTGCGTGAAGAGCTGCCTCGTGGACTTTGCTCCACAGAACTTCGAGTCCTCCATCTATCACACAGTGACATAAGGGAAGTGCCGGTAATATAATAACTGCTATTGAATTACCAATAAATGCAATCATGTGGAAGCTGATAATACAAGCCTTGAGGACGTGGGGTGTATTTGTAGTACTTTTCAAGCCATTGGTTGAAGGTCTAGGACTTAAGATTTGTGGAAGACTTGCGGAGTTGCTAAATGTAAACCCTCATTGTGGGCGATAGAAAAGATCTCTAGGTGCATGTGTTGTATCTTTTTAATTTCAATTATGATGTTGTCTTGGAGTCTTTGGATTGAAGGCCCAAGGTTCAAGACTTTGGAAGACTTATGGAGAGGCTCAATGTAATTCCTCACTACGTGGAGGACTTATGGAGAGGCTCAAGGTTCAGCACTTAAAGAGGGTCTTTGCGTTCATGTGCTGATGTCTGAAATGCTTATGGAAAAGCTCAATTTAAACACTGAGTATGGGGGATAAATGCCTATCGAGAGGCTCAACGTAAACCCTCACTGTCTGGAAGACTTATTGATAAGCTCAATGTAAACCTTCACTATTCACTATGGGGGATAAGGAGTGCATGCGTCGATGTGTTGTTCTTTCAAATTTTCAAATTCTAGAAAAAATAATCAAGCCTCCAGGAAACGTAGATCGCAACAACTTTCAGGTTTATATATGTGATGCTGATGATAATGGATCGTATATGTATGTAGGGCCCCCTACCAAATTTGCAAATGCTGGAAATACAGGAATGCTTCAATTTGGAGGGATTTTCAATGGCGATTGGTACGTCGATGCCTCTCCTTCGACGCGTGTGCTTGTCCTCATGTCCACGACTGAAAGGTTTGGATTCAAGCATCGGAAGGCTGACCGATCTGAGCTGGTTGACCATTGAACATTGTGATTCGATACTGCATCTTCCCGAGGAAATGAAGAGTACGTAGCTTTTAACTTCTTCTCTTCTTTACAGAAAATTATAAGTCTCAACAGCGTCCATTTGAGAGAGTTTTTCTTTTTCCTTTTTTTCTATGGTTCTTCCGTGCAACACTTGTTATGCATGCATGGCACAAAGTGAAATAGAAGTTTAAGTAAATGTCAATATATCTTCCAAATTATTATGCTCAGAATTCATAAAATTCCTCAATTCACGAAGTATTCCAACCTTTATATTTGTGGTCCAAGCTCGCATAGCCTAGTGGTTGATGCTTTGAGTCTCAAGGAGGAAGTCCTGAGTTCAGATCTTGGCTGGACACATCCATGAGTTCCCAAAGATGGGATTCCATAAAGTTCCCAAAGATGTCTGTTATAATATATTTAGCAATATATAATTACAGGCTTCGAGGAAAGGAAAGTAAAAATGTGGATGGATGAACGGCAATTTTTGGAATAAGTGAGTGTGAGACTCGTTTTCAAAAACTGTTGCCATCTGGACAGGGTCTTTGCTCATGTCACTAAATTGAAATATATTGTTGTATATTTGTCGATTACTTCATCGTACTTGCCGTTGTTTGACAATTATTTCCTCTCTCCCCCTATACAGATCTTTCATCCTTACGAGAGCTCAACTTAATAGCTTCAACACCACATATGAAGATCCTTTCACTTCCCCCGAATCTCCGGACGCTTAGATTAATGATGTGCCACAGCCTTGAGAGCGTGGATGTGAGCGCAATTCAAATCTTTCTTCCTTTCTTTTTTTGGTTGTTATGATCAGTCACATGAAACGGTGTTCCATTGCAGAGCTCGCTGCCGAGCTTAGAAAAACTATATCTATTCGAATGCCCAGAGTTGAAGAAGCTTGCAATACCTCGAAGCTCGCTAGTCCGATTTGAAATATGGTTTTGTGATGGACTTCTTCATGAGTGCTTGGAATTGAAAGGTATCTAGTGCCACGATAAATTATAACAGCATTCAACTCTTGAATATATAAATCATGTCTCTACATTCAAATAATAGCATCTCAACTCTTCAAACTGAATCGTTAAATTAAAATGGCGTTATGAAACTATATCACTACGTTCATCATATCCCATCAATTCTACAAAAGCACAACAATGAGCTTGAAAACACTTTGATTAAGTATTCGCTCCACTCCTAAGACTTATCCTTGAAAACACGTCCCTCTCTCAAGTTGGATCCAGAAAATCAACACTTTGATGTGGACTTTTGCTGCCTAAAATTTGGACATTCATATTTTCAAATTGGGATTTTGATAACTGGAAACGAATCGTAATTACGAATTATGGTCTCTGTAGTCCTTTTATAACTTTTGTGTCCCTCAGTACCCATTAGAGTTCTTGTGTAGGATTAGGCTCGAGTTACAAAGCAAATTCATATTTTTTCCTCCCCTTCATGAAAGATCCATTTCTCTTTAATTCCATATCATTCATTTAGAATGATCATCAAGTTAAAGAATAGAGGATCACTTAAACTACATGTATGTTTGTGTACTTATTAGATAGTTGTTTTTTTCTATTTATGTGTATTGATAATTTAATCATATATATGTTTTGATTTGAGAATTGATTCTTACACACCCACACACACACACACATACATACATACATACATACATACATACACATACACACACACACACACACACACATATATATATATATATATATATATATATATATATATATATATATATATATATATATATATATATATATACACACACACACACATACACATATATATATATATATATATATATATATATATATATATATATATATATATATATATATATATATATATATATATATATATATATATATATATATATATATATATATATATATATAGTCTCCAACAAGAGCCCCTATTCTATTTGTAAAGAAGGAGAATGGAATTCTCTCAATTTCCATAGACTATCATGCATTGAATAAAGTCACTATAAAAAATACGTATAATTACTAGTTATATCATACATCTAGGAATGCATTGGGAAAGCAAAGTTCTTCACGAAGATTGACCTTCAAAGAGCTTACAATTTTGTAAGGATTAGAGAAGCAATGAATGGAAGATAACATTTCCAACAAGGTACATGTATTTTGTGTTGGGGATGTAAGGGTCGTGTGACCTTACCCCCATATTTATATATATACATGATTTATAGAGCATTGCCTCCAAGAGATCTTTATGTGGGCTTTGAGGCACCCATGCATGTGACAGTGCTCATGTTGTCTCTCCTCTCTCTCTCTCTCTCTCTCTCTCTCTCTCTCTCTCCCCATCTCCTCTGGGTTCCTCTTGTTCTGCACACCAAAGCCCGTCATTGGTATCAGAGTGCTTCAATGCAAAGATTTGTTCCTTTTGTGCGAGTGGAGCGAGCACCTGCCCACCTACCCAAGGCTTTGACGAAGGCAATGACCAAAGCATAGACCTTGGCATACCTTGTCATTAGAGTCACCAAAGTTTGAACACATTTGTAACACCTAAGAAGTATGTGTTCGTGCTTCGTGTGTACTGTGTTCTATGCGTATTCTGTGGCCTTTGTGTAGAGTATCGAGTACGGCCATAGGAGCTTGATTTTCAACTTCAAGGATATTGTCATCGAGCTCTCGAGAAGCAGAGTGCATTGTGGTGCATCACCATCAAAATACTTCACTGGTATCAAAGCATGGTGTAGGTTGGTATGCAAGAAGCTTCAATGGAAGCTTAGCTCACAAGAGGTGAATGTGCAAGTCGGCATCTTTGGATAGCTGCTCCCTATTTCAGCCATAATACGAGCTAGAAAGCTCGGATTGGTGCATTGTAAAATTTTGTGCATAGCTAAGATAGAGAGCTACAACTTCATAGAAGGGCACAGAACCTACTTTGGAGTTCTAGAGTACCAAAAATTCAAAAAACACAGACTAATGTAGAAGTCACTTAGATAGCAGGTCAATGTTTGGACCATAAGTTGAGTTTTACAAGTCGGATTCAAGCAATTCAACTTGTTGTGGGTAGCTTGGAATATGACTTACAATTTTGTAAAAGAACACATGTCTATGTGAAGGTGAAATTGACAGGAGATCCTTGTTTTTGGTATATCTTGAGCTACACACCTCCGATTGAGGTGATCTATATTTCGTTACGTAGGCAAGAAAAAGTTCTTGGAGTTTCTTGAAGAGAAAAAGCTCAAATTCAAAGGTTATCATCTCTAAAATAGAAAAACACAGGGCAACATATTTTCACCACAAGAACCCGAATTGCTTTTGGAGCTTCAATTTGCTCTGGAACTTCTTCGAGAGAGATTTTTTGGTGTGCAAGCTCTTATTTTTAGAGCTTGAAGGCATTATCCATGTATGATCAATGTGATAGCTCCTCCATATGAGAGTAAATCATGATCTTGTCATGTGTTTGACATGTGAGATGACATTATGGTATACCTTTTTTGAGGTCCATGTCATCATGAATTTGATCATAACATTGTTAGTGGATGTATACTGGCATTGGTCTTATCTCATTTATGCCACTTGGATATGGCTTAGCTTGCTATTTGCACATAATTTTATGAGACTTGATTTTGGATCTTGGTTGGTACTTGTATCCTTGTTTTTCTTTGCAGGTACATAATCTTGATTGGAGCCTCAATTGCACACTTATTTATCACCTTGATTGGTTATTCTATTGCATATGTTCATTGATTTGATATTATGGAAGGTGATTCCCAAATGGTTTATTTGGTTCATAGTCCATTTTACAGAGGAGATGCTGCCGAAATGTTGATAGCTTTTATGCTCGAAGACAACTCTGGTGGATCTTGAAGCTTGTGTGATAGCTTTAGATCATTACTTATCTCCATTCACTTGGACTTGGTCATATGTTGTTCATGATAGGTTGGACCATCTTGCAAGATTTGTTTTTGAGTGGGAGGTATACCGCCATTGTATTGATGTGTATTGCCATCAATTTTTGGCATATGTATTTGCCATTATCTTTGGTTGGATCAGTGACACATGGTGATAGGTTACTCATTGTTCATTTGCTATTGGTTATCTTGTTTGATTGATTAGTTTTCAGGGGATACTCTGCTAAATTTTTCCTAGGATTCTTTCACATTTACTTGGTCAGTTTGGAGATTTGGTGAGCATGCTTATGCTCATGGTTTTATGTGCATGCTAGATGCATGTTATGTGACATGTGGTTCACATGGTTTCTTCTCCACCAAGATATTTATGATGTGAGCTATGCATATGGATATGCAGATGTGATCCTATTAGTGATAGAGTATTGTTTCTAGTCTCTTGTTATATTTATAGTCTCATGGATTGTCAGCATGGTGTCTTCTCGATTTGATAGCACTCACTTTCCAAGATGGAAAGCTCAGATGTGACATACATTGGTTCGTGTAGGGTTACACATGTATGTGCATAGAGATGCACAGAGGTCTCGTGACATGCGTGACCATGTATGAATGGATATGGATGTATTGGCCAACTCCATTATCTCGTTACAATTTGTGGATTCTATATGTGAGTATGTTATGTATGAGGAGACGAGTAGTCCATTATGGCAGAGACTACATGAAATGTATGCGAGTCCATTGACTCATGTGAGACATAGATCACATCGAAAGTGTGATGTTGGTACTATGGTTGTGAAGGCCATACTCGATGATGTTGCTTCAAGCAGATGCAATGACAATGTCAGAGATATGCACGTGATGCAGGTTTGGTAGTGGTTTCAAGAGAGTCTATGGCAGTTGATTATGCTAGTGATGCTGATATCACTTTCTCCTATGGTTCATTTCAAGATTCCTCTTGTTCATTGGATAGCACACATATGGCTTGGTTGCTTGAATCTTTAGCTAATTTTCATGTTACTTCACATCGTGAGTGGTTTTGTTGATTCTCAGGTGAGATTTGTGGATGTGTGCACATGCCAGATGGTACAACATATGACATTGATGGTGTAGGAGATGTATTCCTTATGCTACCTAGTGACGCATCACTTATACTCAAACATGTATGCTATATGCCTTCATTCCCTATGAGCTTGATTTCAGTTAGCCAGTTATAGGAGATCAGATTTTATGCATTCCTTGGTGAGCATCATTTTCAGTTGCAATTGCGACAGCTTATGCTTGTATCCACTACAGGTACTACAGCTTATGCTTATGCTTGTCAGAGGTGCTAGGATTGGGCACATGTATCCACTACAGGTACTCCATGTGAAACACAATCTTGTCTTAGTGGGAGCTCAGACTTATGTGTAGTGTGAGAGTTGTCATGTCTCATTTTGTCTACCTACACATACATCTATTGACATTCATGATGCACATGTATGACAAGATTCGGATGCTCGGATGGATATGCATGTAGAGCATGCTTTTGATGACAATATGGATGATCATTTGGAGCACACTTCGGATGATCAGTTGGATGCTTTAGAGCATGATGTGGATGCTCATGTAGAGCATTGTGATGATCCTCAGTTAGAGTTTGATCATCAGTTTGATCTTGGTGTTGATGTTGTGTAGTTAGCTCATGTGGAGCACGATGATACACTTGATGTGGTAGAGCATGATAGATCTTATGATACACAGTGTATGCCAGAGCATACTCGCTCTCAGGGTGCACAACTAGACACATCCTTGGCTGAGAGGATGAGTGATTTAGATGTTGATGAGTCAGTGATCATGTAGTCATTCCTAGATTCACTCATGCCAAATGTTGACACAGACATGTCAAGACATGTTGGTTTTGATGATGGTGCTTTGAATGCTTCGGATACAGGCATGGATGACATGCTTAGGTTAGGAGGATAGCACACATTTCGTTAGCATTTGAGAGTTTGATGTACGAGTTGTTATGCTTGAGACGAGATGTTGCAGTTGCTATTGGAGCATTTGCACTTGGAGTTGTCACTCATTCGATGATTGACACACGCATAGAGTGAGTGGGAGCTTTGCAAGAACTTCATCGGTTCTTGCATCAGGCATATGTGAGCTCAACTCTTATCGACATGAGTCTAGAGCAGTTTGAGGTGCATGGATACACTTTGTTTGAGGCAGCTGGTGTAGGCTAATTTGTATGGGTTGAGATCCGGACTCTTCTTGTACATGAGTGTATAGTCCTACATCATTCTTTGGATATTTTTCCATTTATGGTCACTTTGAGACTAGTGTGGTATCCAACATTAGTATGTCGACCCACTAAGGATCTATTGATGAGTTTTTTACTTAAATAATGTTTCACTTGAAGCTACATTTATGCCTAAATTCAATCTTTATGACTGCTTACTGGGAATGCAATTCTTGTGCGTTGCATCAAGTCAAAGGATTGAATTTACCAAATTACACTAGGAACTTAGAGGTTCGCTTAGTGTGTCTTTTGCTTAGTTGAAGGGATCATTTTAATGTCAAAGTCCTACTTGTTCAAAAATTTACTAAATATTTTGAATAAACGCTTTATCTTCAAGTGTTTATTTATTCAAATAAGAGCAAATACATGCCATAATTTGAAAAAGAAGATCTTGGAAGTTACTTACTTCATTTCTTTTGCTTACTTGATCTTGAAATATCTTGAAATATCCTGAGATACTACTTTTATCCTCCTTGAATTTAAAATCCTTCTTTGAAGTTCTTATTCCCTTGAGGATCAAACCTAACTTCAAGATCCAATTTAGGACTAAATGACCCACGGTCCGATGTCCCATATTATCTTTCTTATATCAATCTGAATATAAATATGTTGTCCCATACCACCCCATTTTATATTCATATAAATGTATGTGTGATACTTACCCTAAACTCTAAACATATCTTGATAGAGTACCTTTTCATTTCATCTCTTTAAAAGAATTTTGAAGTTTTAGGCATTACCTCTAACTTGCTATTCTAGGTTTTGATTTCTTCACATGAACATCTTACAATCACGTGATTTGCCTTGGAAACTTGAAGAACTCTTGATAGAATATTCATTCTTCTTTGCTAGGGTTTTCAAATGAAAACCAATCAAAATTCCAAGTACTTGAATTTTCAGAGATTCAAGTTCAAGTGGTTTATTCTTGACCAATTTGTAGTGATAAGAGCTTTGACTTCTTGTCTTTAGTTTCCTTTCTTACTAATGTTTTAGGTACCTACCCTGACCGGGACTTTATAAGAATCTCTCTACTACGTAAGTCTAAGCATCCACTCATGCTTTTTGGATTTGTACCAAAATCCCTTTAAGGATAGGTAAACATTATGTTTTACCTTCCATAGACTTAATTACCGTCTTTATGGTTGCAGATTACATTCTTAGAATTTCTTCACTCTGTTTAGACTTGGAACAACTTACTATTTTCATAATTTTCCATTGGATAAATGGAACCTAAGTGAATAATTCCCAAAAAGAATTCCATTGCCAATAGTAGGAAAACTTCAGAGTAGTTCCATTTACAAGTTCTTGGACAATCATGGCAAAGCTTAATCAAGTCTGGTTAACCTTGCAACTAGAATAAAGACTTATTCTTTATCTTTATGATCTCCTGAACTATCAAAAGCTTCTTTGCTTACCCACTGGATTTTTAGAGATCTTTCCCTCAACTTAAGTCCAAGAATACATTGATGCCTCTCAGATTCCAAAGCTAAAAATCTTTGATACACTTATAAATATTTGGACTTAAGTACCAATACTGGTGGTTTGGGACTTCTTGGGAACTACTTGCTAATAAACTTACTTGAAGAATTCTATTCTCATATCTAGGGAGAATTTATTCTTTCAAGAACTTGAGATTCCTTTGATGAAATCAATTAATACTAAGCAAATGATTCTTCTTGGAATATTTTGCTTTACTGGAATTATCTTTAAAAGAATTCTTGACTTTTGGAAAGGATTCAAAGCTTTAAAAATAGCTTGTCCAAAAGATATTCCTTTTTAACCAATGAAATAGTTAACCAGACTATTTCCTTTATTGGCTTATCTTTAGGAAGTATCCCAATTCCTAAAGATCACTTTCACTAAGGTTTCTTATTAAGCTATAATTACCTTACAAAACCAAGAATAACTCTCTTATCCTCTAGATGAAAAAGTTTTTTTTTTTTACTTTTCCCCTTTTCTTAAGACTTTGCATCTATACTAGAGATGCAATCATGGAACCTAGCATCCATCTATTGAATATCAAATCTCAAATGATGCTAAGGTTTTAATCACTTTCTCTGATTTTCATCACTCCTTAGGATGAATCCAAAGTGAAAACTTCAAAAACTCTATGGTTTTTATAAATTTGAACATCTCAACTATCTTTTGAGCTTTAAAAGTTCAATTAGTTTAAGTTCCATTTGTTTTTATTTGATTCTTTTCATGCCTTGGGATTGAATTAGATAAAACTTCCAAAGGAAAATTTATCAACCTACTTGGATGCATGATTTCTTCAATCCAAGCTAACAACTATATCTATGCTTGTTGTTAGGATTCTCTAAGTTTTCTCCTAAACTTAGAGTCATCATGGAAATTTTCAAGCACCCCTATTTTCTTGCCATTCCTATGAGCAAGAAAATTGAACACTTGATTTTCAAAGGGCCTACTTTTCCTAGTCAAGACTCCTAATTTGTGATACCTAAGTATCACATTTGGGAAAAACAAACTAGCTACTTGGGTTGCATGGCAGTCAGGAGCCTTACAACTACCTAGTTTGCTATTATCCCTAGCTATCTAAGTCGAGTTAGGAAAAGGAATTAATGAAAGTATAAGTATATTTCAACTACTTAAAAAACAATCATGCATATACAAATGCTTGTTTTTGAATGCAAATGCATGTGATAGCATGCATGTGTTGGCACTCTCCCTTCATGCACCAAACTTAAATCAAGCAGTTCTTGAGCTTGAAAATGCATGTTCCCAATCATCCATGCACAAACATTCTACTTGCTAGCTTTTTAGAAAGATATAACCGTTCATGTGCATAAACTTGAGCGTTAACTATATTTTCAAGCAAGAAGGAAACATGTTTTGTGCATGAAAACATTCTTTGAAAAGGAGAAATGCATCAACATTCTTTCGTAGATGCATCCTATGCAAGAAAACTACAATTATGACCACCATGTGCTAGAGAGATGAATCTCCTCCCAACCAAATGCCTCTATATATAGCTCTCTCCAAGGGACTACCTTCTTGGGCAAATGCCTCCTTGAGTGAGCCATGTAACTGCATGTGTGCCAAGTGTCCCAGTTAACTCAAGTGGATGCTTCTAAAAGGTTCTAGATCTCTTTGGGCAAAATACTCTCCACATGTGTCCATGGGGATTGAACCTAAGATCTCCTCCTTCACATCCTTGAGGCTTGACTACTAAGCTAAGTGGATCACTTGTTTACAAGAGCACATGACCTTCTAGTAAGTCTAGACTTGAGATCTTTAGTCAAACACATAGGTGACCAAACCATGTACGATTTCAGATACTTCTAAACCAATCAGATCCTTAGACCATACACTTACTTTATTACAAACAACAAGGGTGGATCTAAAACATTGGTGATTATGTCAATGGTTTTCTATGTGCGAGTTGAGCATCCACAACACAAACATACAAAGAAGATGGATTATAAGTACTTAAACTAATTTCCTATATAGATACATTATTATGCACTACTTGTGCATAGACCTAGCCAATTAGATGTATTCTTAAATTCTTCAAGAACTTTAGAAATCTCTTTGACTTTAATGTGGTCTAGAAAAAATTTAAGTTCTAGTTGACCAAAATATAAAACTTAGATATTTTTCTCTTCAACTTCTACTGAATCTTTTCCTATCTAGAGGACAACTGTGTCAAACTGCACTTAAGAGGTGATGGTAAATTGTAGAGATGTTTCACTCACTTATTGGGCAGCCAAATTCAATATTGTGGATAAAAAATAATCTAGAATAAGTATCTTAGAATGTTATCTCAAAGACTTTACTTTATAAGATTTTTCAAAACTATGAGCAATCCTTTCTTCTTTCTTAGAGAGTGAATCTCTTGTAGAGAATTCTAGGATCTTTCTTTCATACATTGCTATGAGTATTGATCATGGAAGGATATTCTATGGATACATAACTCAAGTGTCTTCTAAGATTGAATGGGTTCTATAAAGAACATCCATCTATGATGTTTAATTGATTCCCTATTTCATCATTTGAACATGTTCTAGAAGTGACTCAAATATTTTTTTCAGAGTCAAGTCCAAGGCACAACGGAAAAACTTAAACTCTATGTAACCAACTCCACTTCTAAGCCACTAAAATAGTTTCATTCAAAGGCTTTATGGCATGGCCATTTAGGCCATATATCATGTAGTGGAATAGAAATATTCTCTTTTTCTAGAAATTTAGCTATGTTCTTAGTTTTTCCTTTCCATTTTTATGAGCATTCTCAGTACATAAACAAAGTATGAATCCTTTTAGATTGCATATTGACTGTATAGTTCAAAACTTTGACCATCTTCATACAAATATATGTTTCCTATGCCCACTAGGTCTTTAAGTGGGTGCATTATATTTTGTTGCCTTTATTGATGATGCCACTATGAAATTTTAGGTGTATCTTATTAAGGATAAGGTATTATATATATTTAGAAATAGATTTCTTGAAATATCGAAATGAAGCTAAGGATATGCATTTAGATAATGGAGGCGAGTTCATGTAAAATAGTTGATTTTGGACAATTTTTTGTAAAATAGAGAATTTTTAGAGAGCTCATAAATCCTTACATTTTTGTACAAAATGGTGTATTAGAAATAATGAATAGAACTATTCACGGTAGAGCGGTGCCTATGTTGGATTATACGCAAGGTTTGAAACTGGCACATGATTATAAAATTGGAAAAGCACCACATTATGATCATTTTTCTATGTTTTGCTATGGAGTATGTGTATTTTAGAAGAAATGAGGATCATTTTCTCTACAGTGAGACAATTCAGATGGTAATATGATATGCCAAGGACTTTATGCTGATGGTGTTGATTGTATGGAAGTCTTTAATAGATCTATTTCTCTTGAAGAAAAATTTTCCTCACACTTTCGACAAGAAGGCTTTGAGTGACGTCAAACATATACTAGGTATGATAATTACTTAGGATAGGACTAAAATATGCATATACATGTCTTAAAGTGTACATATCCAAAGTACTTCACTGATTCAATATGCATCCTAGAAAGTATGTAACGACTACACCATTCCCTGCATATGTGAGCTTAAGCAAGGATGTATGTCCCAAATTTGATGAGGACAAAGACTCGTGGCTTAAATTCCTTATTTATCTACAATTTTTAGTCTTATGTGTGCTATGGTACCTACCTAACCAAACATTATATTTAGAGTGGGACTTTATAATATGTATATGTTGAATCCTACCAAAAAGCATTTGAAAGTGGTCAAAATGATATTAAGATATCCTATTGTAACCAAGGATGAGTGTCTATGTTTGGTAGAGGTGATGCATCCATTATTGGATATGCAAATTATGAATATGTTGGTTCTATATATAGTAGGAAGACTATTGGAGGTGCATTTTGTACTTCACTAGTGATTGTATTTCTTTCGGGTCTCATCTTCAAGAATGTAGAATTATTTCCATTAAATAAGTAGAGAATGTTGTTGCCAATGAGGCATGTAATGAAGCATTATGGATTTCTAGATCGCCATGTGACATGGGCAAACAAAATGTAGTAGATGATCCAACTAAGGCTCTAACACAAGAGAGATTTTGACACTTTTGTCACCTGTTGGGAGTCACTTGGCCTTATTCTTCGTAGTCACGTGTACACTATGTAATACCCCAATAATTAAAGGGGGAAGTATAGGCCATATACTCATACACATATATTTTTTTGTCTTTTTTTTTGTTTTGTTTCCTTAATTATATTGGTTTTCGGCATATGTTAGTTATAAGAACACATATAATGGATTGGGTAGCGACAAATCGTATTTGAAATTGCTCATTTGTAAAACCTTCATAAAACAGAAATGTACTCCCTATTATATGTTTTTTTTTCTGGATTTTTTTGTAGGTTTTCAGCAACAAGAATACAGAGTGTTTGTGATTGCAAAAATATCCTTATTTATTCTATGAAGAACTTAGAGGTTCCGCTTATCGTATATTCATATTTATAAATTCTTTTTCATTTTTTATTTTTTCCTTCAAATATATTTTAATGTGAGATTTTTGTCATTAATATATATGTGAAAGGTCGAATGGCCACGGAACATTTTGTACATATTAGTTTTATTAAAAAATAAAGTGTGTTGGACAACCACAAACTCTAGCGAGAGCGGTCATTTTTGAAACTTTAGAATGACAAAGTCATACTTCATCGTCTCTGCTTTCTTGCATTTTTCGGTCGATCTACAGAAAGGGGTAAAAAAAGTATTTGCCATGTTTCGAAACTTTCGAATGACAAAGTCATACTCTTCCTTCTCTGTAGATCTACAATAACGGCTAGAAAACGCATTTGCGATGCAGAACAAAAGGATGATACACTTTAGGAACAGCTAACAAGCTCCCCTTCATGCCCACTGCAATGTTTATGTTTGATCAAATCATATAATTTTTTGGAAAATAATGTAAAGTTCCTGTAAAAGACAACAAAAGTCAAACTTGAAGATTTTCATGGTCGTCATGTTTCGACAAAAGGGTGACAAATCTGTGGATGGATGAACGCTGGTTTTTGCAATATCTGAGTATGAGAATTTTCTTTTTCTTTTTTTGTTCCTGAAATCTCTAATTCAAATATGTTACTATGTATTTGCCATTTTTTTAAACGTACTTGTTTCTATTTGACAATTTTTTCATCTCTCTGTCACAGATCTTCCATACTTACGAGATTTGATCCTGAGATCTCCAGGATATATGAAGACGCTTTCACTCCCCAGGAATCTGAGGGCGCTGGAATTATGGAGGTGCGAGAGCCTCGAGAGCATGGATGTGAGCGCAATTCAATTCTTTCTTTCTCCTTTTTCGTTTGTTATCATTCACTTGAAAAGCGGGGTTGATTCGTTCACATGCTATGCACGTATGTACGCAGGTTTCGCTTCCAAACTTAGAAAAACTCGATGTAAGTGAGTGCCCCAAGTTGGAGAAGCTTCCAGTGCTTGGAAGCTCGCTGGTACAATTGAAAATTGGAAACTGTGATCGACTTGTTCTCGATGAGTGCTTGGAATTGAAAGGTATCGCTTCACGTGTTCAATGGAAATGCCATTGGGAAGGAAGATAAATGTATAATAAGATGGAATACTAAGCAAAAAGAAATGATGTTAGAAAACTAGAATCTATCTTTAATATTCAATTTATGATAATCATAACATTTATCAGACCACGAAATGATTTCTACATAAAGACTTCGATGTGAGTACTTAAACACGTCACCCTCTCAAGTTCGATCCGAAGAGAAAGGGCATAGTGTCCATGGTACCTCCCATCTCTCACAAAGAAGGGGAGGGATGACCCATGGTACCTCCCATCTCTCACAAAGAAGGGGAGGGATGACCCATAGGTACAAGATCAATGATTTGGAAAGAAAACACTGCTTAAGCACAAAGAAGAGGGTGAGAGAAACAAAAAAACAAAACCGTTAGAGAGATCTACAAAGTAGTAGGTTGATAACCTTTTCCTCCCTCTCATGAGGTGCCCATTTTCTTTGCTTTGGATCTTGAACAGGACTCAGCCGACCCTCCTCTTATAAAAGAGAAGCTGTAGCATTGCAAAACAGAGAATGTGATAAGCACTAGTATAAGGGAGCTTGGTCAATGCAGTTATATCGCTTATTCCGATGATATGCCGATGCCATTTGCATTAGTTTTCTTGTGAAGCATCTAGACTTTCTTTATAACCCCTGCAATTGGACTTATTGCGAGGAAACATATTGATGCGGTAAACAATCTGTATAGCTAGAAGCAGTTCTCCATCTTTTAAATTAGAGACTAGTTCCTATTGAGTGTGACATCAAATTCCACATCCTTCTTCAATCTCGGAATTTTCAGGTTATTATCATTGTGTCATTTCAGACCCTTAGGCTGAGAAGAGTTCTAAGCTATGAGGAGGCAACTGGTGAAACATTCCGAAGAATTGAATCTACATCACAAAAGATGCCATTCTTCATAGTCCACTCTTTTGGCCATATCAACGTCCTCGATTCTAATCCATTGGCAATTTTCTTGGTTCCAAAGGTGTTTCCACAAATGGAAGCCTTTGTTTCATAGCTTACTAATATTTTGGAGGATCCAAGAATCCACACTTCTAATGCCCTTGATAGGGAACCACATCGAATCATTCTCTCTAATATTGGCTGCCCATTTCCAATCTTCATTGATTCTGATAAACAGTTTAACCTTGTTCCAACTCTTCCATAGAGAACGAACAAAGCTCGAGCCTTTGGGAGTCATCACAAATGGGGAGAACAATACACTAAGAAGTTCAAGAGCCTTCCACCTCGGGAGACCCACAAGCTTCAGAGCACTCCTATTTCTAAAAATAAGCTTGTCGTAAGAGGCATCACTATTGCTCCATGCTTTTATTAACCATTTTGTCGCTAACTTATTGGCCACTCCTTTGATTTCTAGAATGCCCAAAAAGGCCTATTCAAGAAATTTGGGAATTATTCAAGTCCCATTTGTATTACCTACTATGTTAACTTCTTAAGTTTGAGCCCAATCTTGATAGTCCATTTATAATACAATTATGCTTAATATCCAAGTGTCCATTTTTAATACTCCAATCAAGAGATAATAACATGTTGTAGTGTGTGAATGACTCAAAAATAAAAATATAGCGATAGAAAGAATTGTCTCAAAATCATGTGTAATTCCCATTTTTCCTGAATAGACCTTCAAACCACCTTGATCCTTTTGGCTAATGCAAGTAAACCATTTAATTTTGGGGATACCCCTTTTGTTAGGGATCATCTGGTCTTTTTAATATAAAGGAAGTTCGGCAATAGCCTACTCTCCCGGACTTGAATTAAATAAAGAAAAGTACAAGAGAAGGGGACTAGTGCCCACGGGACCCCCCAAATCCCACAAAGCAGGGGAAGCTTTTATAGAGCTTAGATGACATTACAAAGAAGGTTAATTACCCTCTCCTCATGTGGGGCCCACTTGGGTTTAAGCTTGTTATCGATCAAAAGGAGTACTTGATGATGCCTAAAGGGGGGGGATTTTTTACAGTTGACAATCCTTTTGCCAAGGAGGAACAGCGATTTCTCAATTGACCACTCCTTGGGGGAGTCACCGAAGTTGAAAGCACATCTTTCCCGCCAGATTTTCCATAGGACCTCCCCTCTGATGGCGTTCCAGAGAGTCGCGGAGCAGCCGATCGCTTCTCCCAGAAGGGCCTGCTGCCAGCTGAGACGTTTTGATTGAGAGGTAGATTGAGGCCTTGAATATAACCTTAATAAACTTCATGGCTAACAAGGCAACCGAGATCATCCACCGAGATAGCAAAGAGAAGAGGGGCCAATGGGCACTCTTGTTGGATATAACATTTTAATCAAATCGCTTGAGAGAGTTGATCATTGATGTTTATATGAGAAGTTGCATTTCCCAGTAGAGTAGAGATTATCTTAATGATTTTTGGCCATAGCCCATGACTTTCAACAATTGTAGAGTGAAGTCCCACTCAAGTCTGTCTTAAGCTTTATCCAAGTCAATCTTAAGGAAGAGGGCATCTTGCACTGGCTTCTCAGCAAAGCTCACACCTTCCCAAACATCAATCATAGCCTCGAGGATGGACCTCCCCTTAATGAACCCTTTTTGATCCTCACTGATCTAGTCTCGAAGGTGACAAGTAATATGATTCACAATCACTTTGCCAAGATCTTGTAACCGGTTTGAAACATCGTAATTGGTCCCCAATTTTCATTTTCTTTTCTTCCTTTCTTGTGAATGAGCTTGATGACGCCGTCATTGAGACAATTGGGAAGCACACCAAAAGAAATCGCCTCTTGCCACACCAAATGTAAAGGAGTGGCCACCACATGTTTGAAGGTCTTGAAGAACTCATGGGTAAGGCCATCCAACCCCGGGCTCTTGCCACTAAGAAGGGAATCAATTACCTACACAATCTTAGCATGCGAGATGGAAGCTTCGCAAAGAGCTTTCAGGTTTTGCAGGATTTTATTGGTTGTAACATGTGAGATTGTGGCCACATAGTCGCATCTATGAGGACAAAGAAGCATGGAAACCCCCAAGAGCTGGCTAAAATGGTTGACAATCAAAATGCTATTTTCGTCATCTATTTTGCATTCAACCCCATCGACATCCATCATGAACGGAATCGCTTCCTTGGACTGTTTCTTCTTGAGAGGTTGCACATCTCTTTAGTAGGCTTGTCTGCCCTACCTGCCCGACAATCTTTAAACTATATTTGTAGCTTCTTTCTTTGAATTTCTTCTTTGTATCTCATCACGCTTCTCCATTTTTTGAGTCCACTCTGGTATTGCGAGTGGCCTTTGTTAACTTCAACCTCCAAACGCCATAGCCTCCAATAAAGATTTTCCCTTCTAGCACGATGAATGGCTTGAAGATTCTTATGAGCCCTTGCCAAGATGTAATGAATCTACAGAACTGCCCTCCTCCAACATGTGGCCGGCCGGAGAAGGAGGCAAAGGCCTTGCCCCAAGCCTCAGTAATCTTGCGTTGGATCAAGGGAAGAGATAAAGTGGTCTGATTGTCGTGAAACCAAGGGGCCTTGTTGAGACTCATGATCGGTTTAATCATGAGACTATGTTTGAGATGAAGAAAAGCAAGCTGCCCTACAGGCAAACAACAAGCCTCTGAATTCTTTGGTAGTTTCCTGTATATGTTTATGTTTGGTCAAATCATAACATTTTTGTAGTAAACTCAGGAAGAAAAACTTGAAGATCCTCATGCTTTGACAAAAGCAAGTTAAAAAACCGCGGATGGATGAAGGACTGTCTTTGGAATAACTGCGCATAAGATTTTTATTTTTTATCTCGAAATTTAGTTTAGCTTCTGGCCAAATATGTGAGTAACTTGTTTTAGTTTTCGCTTTTTTATTATGTGAGTAAATTTAAGTACGTCACTATGTATCTGTCACATTTTAGAATCGTACTTTTTTCTATTTGACACTTCTCCCTCACCCTCTCTCTTTTTCTCGCAGATCTTCCATCCTTACGACAGTTGACCTTGCATTTTTTAAGACAAATCAACACCCTTTCACTCCCTCCGAGTCTGCTGACGCTGACATTAGAGGAGTGCAGGAGCCTTGAAAGCGTGGAGGTTGACATGAAACGTGGAGCAATTCAATTCTTTCATTTTTTTTTTCTTTTTTGTTTGTTATCATTCACATGAAACGGGAGGTTGATTCGCTTTTGAGATTTCGCTTGTATGCAGGCTTCGCTGCCAAACTTAGAAGTACTTAGGCTTCTTGAGTGCCCCAAGTTGAAGAAGCTTCCAGCGCTTGGAGGCTCGTTGCAACGATTGAAAATACGGAAGTGTGTTGGACTTGTTCTCGATGATGAGTGCTTGGAGTTGAAAGGTATGGCTTCCCACTTAGTAGTATAAACTGACACTCAAATGTTCAAATTAGATCTACAAATTATAATTTGAAAGTATAATAAGACGAAATTCTGAGCAAAAAGAAATGACGGTATGAAACTAAAATCTGTCAATTTATGATAGTCGTACATTGCAATCATCAGACCACCTAATCAAAGAGATGCCTTCGATGTGCGTACTGAATGCACAATCCTTGAAACACGTCATTTTCTCTGAGTTAGCAACGTTTTTTATACTCAGCATAATAGAATGTCAAATTAGATGAAAATCCATATACTTGTAAAGATTGTCAAAGGCAGTCTATAGCCCAAATTCCAGCAGAAAATGGATTTTGTAGCACATTGATATGCTATGTTCACTTTGTAAAAATGTAATTTTTCTAGTTTGACCCTACAAATTCTTGTATAGAAAATTATGTTAGCCATATGGTTTGGCATGTATAAAGATCATATGTGGCTACATATTTGTACAAATTTTCAAGGCTATCAGAGCTTCCTAGACACCTTAATGCCACCTTGCAAGCTTCCAAATGTAGTCAAACTTGTACAAGGGAGATTCAGATGGGAGTTTTTCCTGCATATTCCTAAAGGAGATCTTTGGAAACATAGTCCTACAAAGTTTCATCTTCATCAAAGTCTTTTTGAAGGGTCAAAGAGCACAAAGTCCAGTTTTCAAGGTCACCGCAGTTTTCTAGAATAAGAAAATTGAAGGCTTGAAGGGCTGCCACATGTCAAAATATGATTGAACCATGGTGTACGGTCAAGATGAGCTCCTATTCAAGGGTGGAGATGCACTAAAGCATAAAGGAAGGAGGATCCACGAATTTTTTCCATAAAAGAAGACTTTGTTGACAGTTAAAGATCAATAATGCAAAGTTTCTCAAAAAATAGTGGCTTATCTTATCCGAATTGATGTCAGCACTGATCCGACGGTCCAGATCATCCCCAGATCCAATGGTGGAGAATGAGGGCGCCTAAATTTCACTCCTTTACACTAGATTTGATAGAAAGAACAATTCCAAGCCATTGATTTGATTAATCAAATTGTTGTAATAGAAAGTAGTGATCCTAGAGTTGAGAGTTGATTTCTCTAGATCCAAGGGCCCAAATTCATTCAAAAAACTATATAAACCCCCCTCCAAAGTCCTAGAGCATCATTGTTAGGCATCCATAGGGCTCATGCTAGCTTACGGTTTCCTTGAGACGATCACCCTCGGTTGAGCGAGTGAGGATCCAAGGTGAGCTAGTATGAGTATAGAACCTAGTTTCAAATTTAAGTTAGAACTCCAATTTAGGATAGGCTCTTGAAACCAGCATCTCTATCTTGACTCACCCTCGGTGGAGTGTGTGAGTGAGTTAGAGCTGATTTTAATGAGTCTTAGACTTCTTTAGTTAGACGTTACGAGCCTAGACAGACATAGGGTCACTGGAGTGGAACTCACCTTCTTACGTGTGACATTCGGTTGAACTGTCATGGTTTGAGGGTCGGAACCACCTTTGATCAGTAGACTGCTTAGCATGACGTACCACGACGATCTTTTACATGTAACTTAATTCAAATTCTTTTAATTCATGTCACTTGTCACTTGTCTCTTGTCACCTCTCTCAGTCTCTTAAGTATTTTTACATGTCTTCTATTTCTTCTATGTGTGAGAAGGCTCCGCAGTATTGCGTTGAACCAGTGAGGATGTTTCTTTGAGCTTGTGAGTAAAATCCATCATCATAATTCACTTGCATGCATATAATCCATACAAATCCATACATATTTATTAGTTTCTAAAAGTGTATAAGAAGCTCCAATATTGGACCATTCTTCCTTTCAAAACTGATTTATGTGTAAGGATTCCATCTATTCTCATCATGCATACATATCATCCAAAGAAGGCTATACATATGGATTAGAATTAGGAAGTGTTTAAGAAGCTCCTCCAATGGACCATTCTTCCTTCCAAATTTGATTCTTGTGTATGGTTCTCTTTCATTCTTATCATTCATGTCATCAATCTAACTTGCACACCTACATTCCCATTCCCATAATTATTTCAACATCTCTCTCTTCTCCATACTCAACATTAATTTCACCTTCACATCTTTAAACCTTCCAACATTCATTAGCTTCATACACCCTGTGTGTGCCACGATCGGACCCGATCCACCCGGATTGCGAACACCTCCACATTTGAACCCGACGTGAAACGCTTCGTGGCATTTGCTTCTGATCTTGTTGGGAGGTTGTGATCCATATCCTTTGTTTCATATTTTTCATCCTCATCATATCATCATCATCAGTCTTGAGTGTTGCACTGGATTTCTCACAGTATCGTGCACATCTTCGTCGTGAAGTAAACGCATTTGTGAGAGATCTAGAGCATCGTGCATCACTTGTTTATTCACATAAGATGGAGGAAGGATTCAAATCCCTTATTATTGAGAAACAAGGCCAAAGAATAGTCTCTTCTATGTTGAGAGAGAAGGGAAAATTCAATGGCATCAACATCACAAGCTACTTAGATTTGTTTGAAGAGCAAGCTATGATTTTTGGTCTTCCCGAAGATCTTTTGATATCATTCTTTGAACGAATTGTTGATAGCTCTATCATAAACCGTGTCACTCAATATGATAGTCTTCCTTGGAGTGATTTTAGAAAGGAGATGCTCAAAGAATTCTATCTTGAAGATTATAGCCAACATAATCGAGATGGATTCTTACGATGGGTCGATTCTCCAAAGCCTAGTAGCTCTATTACTCACTTACAAAATGAGTATATTAGACGCTATGAACAACTTCCTAATGAGGATAAGATAACTTTGGAACCTGATCTTGTGATCAATTTTCTTAAGCTTCTTCATCCTGAAACTCGTAGGGAAGTTGAACGGCGATTAGAAGAACCAGATAAGCGCTATGGTCTTACTGACAATTGGCAAAAAGTGCGTAAAGTAGTAGAGGCTGTAGCCCATAGACATCAAAGACAATCCATGCTTTATGAGCAAACTAGTCTTCCTCAAGCTAGCCTTCCACAAACTAAGGAGCAAGTTAGAGAACAATCCCATGCTATGCTTTTTGACTCTACTCCTATTCCTCAAATGATGGAGCCTACTCAAGGTTTTAAAGTAGAGCCAAATAAAAGTGTAGTTGAACAATCTCAAGTGGATATTCTCACTAAGCAAATGGAAAGTCTTATTGCTACACAATCCAATTTGGCCAAGACTATAGATGCTTTACAATCTAGTTACACCAAAACTTTCCAAAATCAAATGAACCCAATGACTTTTCAAGAGCCTAATCAACATGTTATAGCTACCAATCAAAATCCACAAGTAGCTCTTACTCAAGCATATCAAGTTCCTCCAATGCATAATCCTTCAATGCAAAATCCTCATCCTCATGTGCAAAATCCTCAAATGTATCAAAACCTGTATCCTCAAGCTTCTCAAATAGCTTTTCAAAATCCTCAAAATCAAAATTTTCAAAATCATCAACCGTATAATATGGAAGCTCCTCTTGCACCTCAAGTACCACATGTTGCTCCCCAAGCTCCTCAAATACATCAATTGCATTTTCAAAATCCTAATTATCCTGTTCAAGCAATACCTTATCAACAAAATCCTCAATTTCAAAATTTCCCACCACAAGTTAATCAAAATCCTCAAAATCAAAATGGTTTTGTGCGTGGCCCTCGTAGGTGTCCTTGGTGTGATTCGTTAGAGCACTTTTTGAGAGATTGTGAATTATTGAAGGCTGTTAAGGAGCAACGACTAGTAATAGACATAGACAAGAAAATCTGTGACTATCGATCTAGGCTACCTTTGCAAGGAAATTATGGTAAGGGAGGAATGAAAAAACATTATGAAAATATAACCATAATGGACGTAGGAACTAGAGGAGTGAAACTAGAAGCTCTTGATGAACAACAAGTAGAATCAAGTAAACCCACAACAAAGGAAGGTGATTTTTCCATAGAGGCTTTAGTAAGAGCACGGGATGAGATTAGGAGAATAACGGCTTGGGAGTCACCGATAGAAGATCAATCTCTTATTTCTCACATATCCAATGTAGAAGAAAAACGAAAAAGAGATGAAGCTGAGCCTAGTGAAAGAAGAGTGACTCGAAAACAAACCTCAGAGGGAATAGAAACAATCATAGAGCAAGGAGAAACATCACAATCTAAAGATAAAAAACAAGAATCAGAATCCAATGAACAAAAACAAGAGGAGAAACAAAAAGGGAAGAAGACAAAGCAAAGAAAAATAGAATCAAAGCCTTTAGATAAACAAGAACAATCAAAACAAACTGAAGACCAAACACGAGAACATGAAAAAAAACAAGACCCTGAGCAAAAACAAAAGAAACCAAAGAGAAAACCTAAAGCCATCTTGATTTCAGAAATTGAGAGAAAAATAGATCCTATGGAGATTTTAGATGACATTTTGCTTAAGAGTCAAGTGACTATGTCTTTAGAACAAGTTTTCTCTATTGCAAAGCCTGTTTTTAAAGATAACTTTATCGGCCTAATTAAAAGGAAGAGGTTTCCACTTAATCTAGATACTGAGATGCAAGATTCTCTAGATCAAGATCAAGCTATGAATGAAGCCTTAAACTTTGATGAATCTGATGAAGAGGACTTTGATGATGATGAAGTAAATGTTAATAAAAATTTCTTAGGACCTATTCAACCTGACCATGAAAATCATGAAAACAATCCTGAAAGTCACTTTAAAAGAACATTTTGGTCTAGAGGTACATCAGAGATGCATGTTAAAATAGGAAATGATAAGAACACTATCATTGTAAATGCATTAGTAGATTTCGGCTCTGAAATCAATGTGATTTCAAGAGAAGTCTATGATAATTTTCGATGGCCCATAGATAAAGATTGTGGATGGCGTATGAGAACTGCAGATAATGGTGTAGGTACCCTGTATGGAGCTTGTGCTAGTGTGCCCATATCCATAGGAGGAATCACAGAAGAGTTTCACTTTTTTATTCAAGATAATTGCTCCTATGAAGTTCTCTTAGGTCAACCCTTTATTTGTGAGAGTCGTATGGAAACTAAAGCCATGGATGATGGGTCTACCTATGCTAGATTTAAGTCTAAGGATGGAATGCAATCACTTCAAGTCATGACAGTAGGAGTGAATCATCCTAGGAATCGATTGTCAATTAGAAAGAAACCTATTGTTACTCAGGGTCACGAGCATGCTTGTAGTGATTGTGCACCTCGATTCATGTTTGGAGCTACATATGATCAAAATTTTGGATAGAATCCATTGTTGAGCGGGACAACAGTGGATATTGGTTTGACATCTCGCATCCAACCAACATGTACAATAGTTTGTCACTTTGTTTTCCACATTCTAGATTAGATTTTCTTCATAAGAGTCAATTGTCCAAGTCTTTTATCCAAAAAAGCCAAAAAAATTATAAAAACAACAAAATCATGGAACATGATGAGAACATTGAGCATGTGATTGAGACATCTCATTGTTTCTCTACTCTTGAGGAGTTAGAGTTATGTCTTCAACAAAATTCTAATTCCCATATTATTCTTATTTCTTCCCTTGATGAGTATGCTCTAATCCAAGAGTATGCTCTCAATGTTGACAAGTGCTCAAAATTTAACCAAACACATGATGCCTTAGTTGAAACAAAGTACAAAACTGTAGACAAAAAAATCAAACCCATAGCTCAACCATTACCTCAAGGAAGTAATGAAAAAATTATTGATGTGAAAAATGATCCAACTCTTCGGGATAAGAAAAACATAGGACATACATTCACGGATGAGACAATCAAACAGGTGAAAATTGGTAGAGATGATGACTTTTTTTTGCCAGCACAGAGAGATAAATTTGAGAGAGTCATACGTAGCCATGGAAAAGCCTTTACTATGTATCCTCATGAGATTGGTTGTGTAGATCCTAAGCTAGTTGCACCCATGATAATCTTTACTATTCCACATATTCCATGGAATCTTCGTCCTATACCTGTTCCAAAGGCTCACTTACCTGAGCTAATGAAACTACTTAAGGAGAAGATAAACATGAGAATTTTAGAGCCATCTTTTGCACCTTACTCAAACAGATGGTTCACTGTGCCTAAAAAGAATGGGAAACTACGTTTTATTCAAGATCTCCAACCCGTCAATAAAGTCACCATAAGGAATGTAGGAACAGGACCCATTGTAGATGAGTTTGCTGAATCATTTTCAGGACATTCTATCTATTCAATGGGTGATTTATATTCTGGATATGACCAATTCCAATTAGCAATTGATAGTCATGACATAACCACAATGAAAACTCCTTTAGGCTTAGTGCGAATGTGTACTTTACCTCAAGGAGCGACTAATTCTGTGGCTCATATGATGAGTGCTATGAATATGGTCTTACATGACTTTATCCCTCATATAACTATGCCATTCATTGATGATATTCCAGTTAAAGGGAGTGAGGAACGTGTAAAGGACATTACTTTAGATTCATCGCGATGTCGTAAATTTGTTCTTGACCATATCTCTGATTGTGAAAGAATATTTCAACGATTTGAAGAGGTAGGTCTCACATTTTCCATAGAGAAATCTGTTTTTGGTGTCAACGAGGTACTTATTGTTGGACATTTATGTGGCCATTATGGTCGAAAGCCATACCCACAAAAAGTTGATGCCATTAGCAAGATTTCTGAAACATGTAACAACGTGAGTGAGGTACGTAGATTTCTTGGTGCTTGCATCTTTTATGTTATTTGGATCCCTCACTTTGCTCATGTTGCTGATTGTCTTTATGACTTGTTGAGGAAGAAACGAAAATTTATTTGGACTGACAAACACACTCAAGCTATGCGTAAATTGAAGAAATTATTGCTTGAAGCTCCCATCCTTAAGCATGTAGACTATTCTGCTAACAAACCTATTATATTGACTGTTGATACTAGTCCTATTGGTATAGGTTGGGTCATAAGTCAAGATGATAGTGAAGGGAATAGATATGCAATTAGGTTTGGTGCCAAAATTCTACATGAAACACAACGAAAATATCCACAAATCAAACGAGAACTATGGGGTATGGTAACAGCTTTGAAAACAGACAAAGAATATTTCATTGGTGCAAATGTCAAAGTTGAGACTGATTGTTTGCCTCTCATTGGAATGATAGCCAATTGTTCATCTCCTGATATAGCCATGCTTAGATGGATCTCATATATTAAGTTCATAAATCCTGAGTTAGTTCATATTTCAGGTAAGTCAAACTCAGTTGCTGATATGTTATCGAGAGCTAGATTTGATGATGATCTTGAAAGTGATCTAATAAAGAATGTGAATTTAGTTGACTATGTTCCACATATATATGAGTATGAGAAATTTCATGAGTCTGAGTACGAAGATGAATGGAGAGACATAGGAAAGTATCTCAGTACACTACAACCATTACCTAACTGGACTACGAATAGATTCCGTAACATTAGGAAACGAGCTTATAACTTTTTCCTAAGTAGGTTATCTTTGGAGACATGCTAAGGGTAAGGTTAAGAATCCACAACGAGTCCTAGGAAAACGAGGTCTTCAATTGCAAGTAATGAAGGAAATGCATGAGACATTATGGGCCGGTCATAAAGGATTTTTTGGAACATATGAAAAAATTAGAAGTACCTATTATTGGCCTAGGATGTATGTTGACATTAGTAGCTATGTTTCTACATGTTCTACTTGTCAACTTCATTCATCAGTCAAACATAGAGATCCGTTGCATCCTACTTATCCACCTTGTATTCACTACAAGTGGGTAGTAGATCTTGTAACTATGCCTAAAGGTATCGACAAAATGCGTTACATTGTACTTGCAAGAGAAGACTTAACTAATCATGTAGAGGGACGTGCACTACGATCTAAGACCACTTACAATGTTTGCAAATTTTTGCTTGAAGATGTCATAAGTCGCTTTGGGTACATAGAGAAAGTAGTTGCCGATCGTGGAGAGTTAAATGCGAGAGAAGCTAAAGAGTTCTTTGAGCGTCACGGTATTCGTTTGTCTCTCACTACTGCATATAACCCAGAGGCCAATGGTAAAATAGAGAGAGGGCATCCACCTATTTTGAAAGCCATATCTAAAGCATGTAATGGTGACATCAAACAATGGCCTAAATTCTTACCTTTTGCACTTTGGGCAGATAGAATGACATGCACACGTACTACTGGATATATGCCTGCTGAACTCATGTACTGTCAAAAACCATTGTTTCCAATTCAGTCTCATATTTCTGCATGGTCAAATTTGCCTTGGTCTGAAAACATGTCTACTGATGATTTTTTGAGTTTGCGTATTAAACAGTTAGAACAAGGTAAATTAAGACTTGATGATGCTGTTGAAAAATTAAGAGAATCTAGAATGAAGAACAAGCATTATTTTGATAAAACTCATCGATTGCGTCCTAAGCCAATTGAAGTAGGAGATTGGGTGCTCATTTATGATAGTACATTTGACTCTCAATATGATGCACGCAAAAAGCTCACTCAACGGTGGTTTGGGCCATACATTGTATTAAAAGTCAACAACAATGGCACGTATGCTCTTTGTGAATTAAATGGTGTTGCACTAAAAACTTTGATTGCAGGTAAAAGGATAAAGTTATTCAAGAAGCGTGATAATGACGAGTACATTTTGGATGAGGACATTGAAGAAGATGACAACAATGAGGCCGATTCATAAACAAGAGTATCCATGTTATAAAAATACAAAAAAAAAAAAAAAAAAATCATTAATTTTCAAGTTCATGTTGCTTTGTTTTTTTTTCAAGTTCATTCTATTTTTTTTCCATGCTTGTTTCATGCATGTTTTTTTCAGTCTTTGCATTGCATTGCATATCCACATCACTTGAGTCAAAAAAAGGCAAATGATGATTTCTCTACTTGTGTAAAATTGTATCTTAAGTAGTAACTTATCTACTAAGAAATTGGTTATAATCTAGGATTGTGGAAAGATAGGGCATGTAGATTTGGAGGTTTATTTTGGTGACAAGACTTTCATATATAAACATGCATATGTATCCTGTATCGAAAGCATAATTGTTGAAATCCTATCTCCTGCTATTGCATGTTTCTACATCCTTAGTCCATCTCACAGCACTTGTATCGGAGTTTAAACGACTGTTCTCCGTCATCAAAAATGGTTGTACCTTGTATCGGGGTTTAACTTTTCCTCGTTAAAAAAAAGAAAAAAAAAAAAAAAAAAGGCTACATGTTACCAAGAAGTTTACACTTTCTTCCACCCCAAAAAAGTGATCGTAACCATAAAGTTGCCAAATCATCATCATCATCGGAAAAAAAAAAAAAAGAGCAAGCCAAAGGAGGATAAAGAGGCATAGTAGAATAAATCACGGGCTATATAAGCAGATTTATGCATTAGTGGAGTTTAGTTAGATTTCCTTGCATGTTATTAGAGAAAGAGCATATTCATATTTATGTAGGAAAGGAGTTGATCTAAAATAAGCTAAAGATGAAAGATGTCTCTTGAAAATCCTAAATCTTTGTTTATAATCATATTTAAGGTAGATTGCTTTATGAAAAAGGTACAAAATTTTCTTCAAGATGAGAGGAACTGATGCTTAAAACGACTCAATACATCCACTTCCACTTCATATTGATGCTTGTTTTTTTTTCTTTCTTGTTGCCAATGTTGCTTGTTCATTTGCATATATGTTGCCTATTTGTTCATGCATATTCATGTTGCCTGTTTCAATTATTTCTTTCATGCAAATTTTGCTTCATGTCACGTTACCTACTTATTCATGCATATAATCAATTTTCCTTCCATCTTTCTTATGTTGCCTATAAAAGAATTTGATGCCTGGAACATTTTGTTTTTCACAGATGCTAGAGTGGCGCTTCCGGAGGAATCGCAGGTTTAGTGGGGGCGAATGTCGTCGAGATTTGCTCTCCTCTCTCACTTGTGAAGGCCTACAAAAAACATATTTGGCGAAGGTAGCCAGAATTCCCCGAGAAGTCCAGGATGCATCAAGGATGTCAAAGGAAGGTCACATACAAAGTTTCAAAGAAATCAAGAAAGTCCATGGTAGCGGTCAAAGCTGGTCAAAGTTGGGAAATTAGGGCAAAAATTTCATTGTCACCAAATTAGATGAAAATCCATATACTTGTAAAGATTGTCAAAGGCAGTCTATAGCCCAAATTTCAGCAGAAAATGGATTTTGTAGCACATTGATATGCTATGTTCATTTTGTAAAAATGTAATTTTTCTAGTTTGACCCTACAAATTCTTGTATAGAAAATTATGTTAGCCATATGGTTTGGCATGTATAAAGATCATATGTGGCTACATATTTGTACAAATTTTCAAGGCTATCAGAGCTTCCTAGACACCTTAATGCCACCTTGCAAGCTTCCAAATATAGTCAAACTTGTACAAGGGAGATTCAGATGGGAGTTTTTCCTGCATATTCCTAAAGGAGATCTTTGGAAACATAGTCCTACAAAGTTTCATCTTCATCAAAGTCTTTTTGGAGGGTCAAAGAGCACAAAGTCCAGTTTTCAAGGTCATCACAGTTTTCTAGAATAAGAAAATTGAAGGCTTGAAGGGCTGCCACATGTCAAAATATGATTGAACCATGGTGTACGGTCAAGATGAGCTCCTATTCAAGGGTGGAGATGCACTAAAGCATAAAGGAAGGAGGATCCACGAATTTTTTCCATAAAAGAAGACTTTGTTGACAGTTAAAGATCAATAATGCAAAGTTTCTCCAAAAATAGTGGCTTATCTTATCCGAATTGATGTCAGCACTGATCCGACGGTCCAGATCATCCCCAGATCCAATGGTGGAGAATGAGGGCGCCTAAATTTCACTCCTTCACACTAGATTTGATAGAAAGAACAATTCCAAGCCATTGATTTGATTAATCAAATGGTTGTAATCGAAAGGAGTGATCCTAGAGTTGAGAGTTGATTTCTCTAGATCCAAGGGCCCAAATTCATTCAAAAAACTATATAAACCCCCCTCCAAACTCCTAGAGCATCATTGTTAGGCATCCATAGGGCTCATGCTAGCTTACGGTTTCCTTGAGACGATCACCCTCGGTTGAGCGAGTGAGGATCCAAGGTGAGCTAGTATGAGTATAGAACCTAGTTTCAAATTTAAGTTAGAACTCCAATTTAGGATAGGCTCTTGAAACCAGCATCTCTATCTTGACTCACCCTCGGTGGAGCGTGTGAGTGAGTTAGAGCTGATTTTAATGAGTCTTATACTTCTTTAGTTAGACGTTACGAGCCTAGACAGACATATGGTCACTGGAGTGGAACTCACCTTCTTACGTGTGACATTCGGTTGAACTGTCATGGTTTGAGGGTCGGAACCACCTTTGATCAGTAGACTGCTTAGCATGACGTACCACGACGATCTTTTACATGTAACTTAATTCAAATTCTTTTAATTCATGTCACTTGTCACTTGTCTCTTGTCACCTCTCTCAGTCTCTTAAGTATTTTTACATGTCTTCTATTTCTTCTATGTGTGAGAAGGCTCCGCAGTATTGCGTTGAACCAGTGAGGATGTTTCTTTGAGCTTGTGAGTAAAATCCATCATCATAATTCACTTGCATGCATATAATCCATACAAATCCATACATATTTATTAGTTTCTAAAAGTGTATAAGAAGCTCCAATATTGGACCATTCTTCCTTTCAAAACTGATTTATGTGTAAGGATTCCATCTATTCTCATCATGCATACATATCATCCAAAGAAGGCTATACATATGGATTAGAATTAGGAAGTGTTTAAGAAGCTCCTCCAATGGACCATTCTTCCTTCCAAATTTGATTCGTGTGTATGGTTCTCTTTCATTCTTATCATTCATGTCATCAATCTAACTTGCACACCTACATTCCCATTCCCATAATTATTTCAACATCTCTCTCTTCTCCATACTCAACATTAATTTCACCTTCACATCTTTAAACCTTCCAACATTCATTAGCTTCATACACCCTGTGTGTGCCACGATCGGACCCGATCCACCCGGATTGCGATCACCTCCACAACGCTTCTCTTTAGTTCTTCCCTAACGTGCGTTGTTCTTGCTCCATTAAGAATTCGTGGGTTTCCCCATGCTTTCGAAATTTAGGTCTTTCGTTACTAGCAAAAATAATGTCTTTCGTGACCAACAACAAGGCAAAAAAAAAGAGAAGAAGAGGAACAAAAAGAAGATAAAAAAAGAAAAAAGAAGGAAGGTAAATGATTTCTTTTTAATAGCATTAGTAACAAGTGGTGATTCCTCAAGGTTTAGACAATCGAATCATTCAAACCCTTGTGTTCCTTGTTTCGGGCTCTCGGTAAGATCCATTGCTTTTTCAACCATTTGTTGTTGCCTCCATATCTCTTCGCTTGCCTCATTCTAGTGGATTTTTTGTTGATGCAATTAGCAAGCCTAAGACCTTTGTTAAGATCTTATGACTACAGACCTATATGTCTTACTCACATAGAACCTCATGCTTATTAAGCACTTATTGTATTTATCTTGGATAAATGAAAAAGCCAAAAGTGAGTGAGAAATCTCGTAACACTAGAAAGCTCATTCCATGACTTGAGTGGTTGGAAACTACTTTCAATCACTCCCCAAATATCACATCAATTTTAGGTGAGGGAAAATTCAAATTCAAAACTCAATCAATGTGTGTAAATACACATTATTTTAGCTGCAGGGTAAGAGAGCACTTCCGAGAGGATATGGGCCACCTTAGTGATCATACATTGAGATCACATCACCTATGTGTAGCCCACTACACTCCTTCTATATCATATATGTAATATCATTCATTTTTTGATACATTTCGTTAAGTACATCTCTGTCTACTATCTCCTCCAACATCTTCATCATTACAATGAACTTATAGAATTGATTTCCCTATGTGTACTCAATCGTTTGCTATACTTTAACTTGGGATAGTTAGCGTAAAGTGTCTTGTATTAAAGTATCGATTCTCATTAAGTTTGATTCAATAGATCTTGAGATATGAAGTAAAGAAGATGACTGTGTTTACACATCATCTAGATCTTGAAAAGTCGAGATGGCCCCCCTAACTTGCACATCATCTAGATCTTGAAAAGTCATCATCTTCCCCTAAGGTCTACACATCATCTAGATCTTGAGAAGTCGAGATGACCCCTAAATTATTTCATGAATTTAGTTGCACCATACATCATCCTTGTATGGTGCAACTAAATTCATGATATAACTTTCTTTACTTAGCTATACACTTCAATTACATGTGTGCAAAAGCTCTCTGTTTGCTTCATACTAGGTTGTGACCTTTGAGCATAACATTAAGAGTTATCTTCCCAAAATAGAAAGTTATTCTCATTTCTTGAACATAGAGGTTATGTGTTTTGATGCAAAAATTTGAGAGTGATGCTCCAAAGGACTTGGTAGTTCTATGTGCACCATTGTGAAGCTAATGAAGTATAATAAGCATTCTTGAGGCTAAATCACTAGTTCGAAAGCAAGTTTCTCACAACACCACCTCATCTCTGGAACCACCATATCATCTCCTCACAATGGTATAAGAGCAACTAGTCAACATGGGAGATGGATCTCTTCATCCATAGACAAATTGGATCGAGGAAACTATGTTGGTGCAAGTCAACCATCAATTGATGTCTTGGACAAAAGGTTGAAGTCAAAAGATGAATGAAAGACCAAAAAATGAAGATTGAAGATAGTGCATATTCAGGAAATGAATACTTGTATACATATGTACATTAAACTTGCAATTAGCTCACTTATACTTTTGTTATGGTCATGAGCTTGTACATATATGCCTATATATACAAGTAGAAAGTTGGGGCATGTATGAGAGAGTATGAGATATGAAGAGTTAGAAGTTTTAAGAGTTATTAGACACTTTAGAAGTGAAGAAGATCTCTCACATCAATCAAATGTAAATTTTCTGAGTAAAGAAAAAATTTCACCTGATATTTTATTGAGTACTCCTTCTATGTTTATCATCTTGTGAAATGCTTTTGTACAAGTCTAAGTCTATAGTTGAGTGACCTTTGTAAAAGTTTTCAGATCCTAATTGTGATCAGGCTAAGAGAATTGAGAGAAGGAACATTTACATGTGTAAATGTGAAGAAGTGAAGTTTGCAGCAGGCGCAAATTCAATGCTAATGTTTTGGTCAGTTCTCCTTCCACAGTGTAAAGGTTTGAGAAAACAAGCACTCATTCTTTAAGTTGGAAGGTAACCTACCTATGTCTAAAAGCATTTGAATAAATGGCTTATAGTTTGAGAGAACTATGCATTAGAAGTTACAGGTGTCAAAGTCAACTATAGAGAAGTATAGTTTTAGACATAGGTGAATTGTCTAGAGTAAATCTCAAGATTTACTGAACCTTTTGAGATGTTGTAACTTGGAAAGGGTGCACAATCTTTAGATGACACCTTGTACAAAGTTTCATTAGAAACTTTACACATTTGATCAGTCAATGAGTGAGTTATGTGCAACACACTTTTCTATGTAGTGACTCTCTTCACAGTTAGTGCAAATCTTGATAGTTTGACATTGGTCTTCCAAAATTGATCAAGGTTTTGACTTATTCTTGATATAGAAGTGTTCTAACATCAAGTTCTTTTGGAGATTAACACTCTCCATCAGTGGTATCAAAGTAGGAATCATCAAAATAGAAGAAAGGAGGACCCCGACTATTGCAGTTATATAGAAATCAACATTTGAAGGTTCAAAAGGTGAAAGCTTAAAGTGAAAGCTAGAGAAGGAGCCTAAAGCTATCAAGAAGGTCAAAAGGAAGTACATTCAAAGTAAAGGTACACTTATTCCTCATAAAGCTTGAAGAATTTAATATAGAGGTGAAGAAAGAATGGGAGATTCTCTTCAAATAGAGAAATTGGATGGAGAAAACTATCCAGCTTGGTCAATGAGGATGGAAGCTCATCTCATGAGCAAGACTTGATAGGATACATTACAGGTGAAGAAGAAAAGCCAGAGTTTAAAGATCCTAGTGTTCCAACTAGGAAGGAGCTCATAGATTTGAAGACATGGATGAAGAAGGATGCTTAAGCAAGGAGCATTTACATGGGAGTCAATGACTACTTGCTACCTCATATTAGAGGACTTGAAAGTGCAAATGAGATTTGGAATGGTTTGGAGGAGCATTTCCAAAACACTAAAAAGTCAAGGAAGGCATCTTTGTGGGTAGAGTTTACCACATTTAAGAAGAAGGCTTCACAATCCATTCTGATTATGTAACAAGGATGAAACACATTGTAGATGCATTAGGAGCACTTAATGAAGATATTGAAGATGATAAATTGGTAAGGCAAATCCTCATAGGTTTGAGAGGAGATGAGAAATGGAAGCCATTCATTTTGTTTATTGAATTGTCATTAGATCATTTTACTCCTGATTTGAATGAATGGCTAGGACATATGCTAACCTTTGAGCAGGATGTCAAAGGTGATGTTGATAAGAGTACAGTTCAAGCAATGTATTCAAAGGACAAGAATAAGAATATCAAAGGCGATCAACAATTAAATGAAGATGAAGGTACAACTAGCCAAGCTAACTTCCTAAGAGGAAGAGGAGGTGTCAAAGGTAGAGGAAGAGGGAGACACAATAAAGATGGAGTCAAAGCTTGCTCGATTTGTGGTAAGAAAAATCATTTAGCTCCTGAATGTTGGCACAATAATTAGAATAATGGAGGATATCATTTAGCTCATGAATGTTGGCACAATAATCAAAATAATGGAGGATATAATCAGAACTTTAACTCAAGAGGAAGAGGTGGTAGAAACCAAAGAGGTAATTTCAGAGGTAGAGGTTACTTTTGAAGAAATGCAGGTAGAGGTTACTTTTGAAGAAATGCAGGTAGAGGTTTCCAAAGTCAATCCTACAACAATACCTACTACAATTATGCTTCAAATCAGAAGGAGGATTCAACCTTGATTATGAATGCAACTTGTAAAAGACAAAGTGAAGACCTAAGAGTTTTTTACATAGACTCAGGGTGTAGCAATCACGTGAGTGACAACATAGCTTTGATGACTAATTTGGAGAATAAGGTAACTAATCATGTAGTTCAAACAAGTGATAATACAAAGCATAATGTGAAGTCAATTGGATCAGTGAAGGCCATGGATGGAAGTACTCTTCTGAGTAAGGTTTTGTATGTTCCTACCATTCCAAAGAATCTGATAAGTGTAGGGCAAATTGTTGAAAAGGTTATGAAGTAAGGTTCACTAATGATGGAGTTTTTGTGGAAGACCCTAGCAATGGGTATAAACAAATTATGTTAGGGAAGAAAGAAGGAAGTCTATTCACATTGAAGATTCAAGGCAATGTTGGTCATGCCTTGTTCACTTATGGAGGACATAAGATCTCTGAGTTAGATCTTTGGCATAAAAGGCTTGGACATTTCAATGAAAGAGGTATTAAGGATATGATTAACAATGGTTCAGTACTTGGATTACCTAATGTTGTAGGTCAACATATGACATACAAATGTGAGGCATGTCAACTAGGTAAGGCTCATAAGCAATCATATACTAAGCATGGTTTCATGTATTCAGAGAAGCTTGAGTTGGTACACACAGATGTGTGGGGACTATCAAAGGATATCAGTATTAATGGTTCAAGATATTATGTGATTTATGTTGATGATGCTACCAAGTGGATCACCATCTATGCGATCAAAGATAAATCAGAGGTATTCAATACAATTAAACATTATCATGTGTATGTAGAAAGAATGACAAGTCAAAAGTTGAAGAGATTAAGGTCAGATGGAGGGGGAGAGTATTTCTCTAAATGAGTTTAGTGATTACTTATGGAATGTAGGTATAAAAAGGGAAATTACTTGCAAGTACTCTCCTCAACAAAATGATGTAGCAGAAAGGAGAAATAGATCTCTTGTTGAGTGTGCAAGATCAATGATGAAGGAGAAAAATTATCCCAATTATTTGTGAGCTGAGGCTATAAATACAACTACATAAATGATTAATAGGTTACCATGTAAAGCTTTGTAGGTTATGACACCATATTAAGCTTGGTGGGATAAGAGACCTACCTTAGATCATTGCAAAGTGTTTGGATGTTTGGCTTATGCATATATGCCATCACAGTTGAGGCATAAATTGGAACCTAAAGCTGAAAAGTATGTGTTCATTGGTTATGATGATAAGCAGATGGGTTATAGGTTGTGAAATCCATCCACAAAGCAATTCCTTGTATCAAAGGATGTTACATTTGATGAGCAAGGTACTTGGTATACAGGTACACTTACTATTTATGTAGGCGATGAAGAAAATTTGAATGAGAAGAAAGGTAAATCAAAGGTTAAGATATTTGATGAAGAAGAGAACAATGAAGTACAAGTTGAAACTGAAGAAGTGCCAAGGTGTGATCTAGAATGTGATGAACCAAAAACTTCAAGAAGTGGAGAACTCAGAAGGTCATCAAGAGACAAATGGCAACCTACAAGGTATAGCTATGACACTTTTTTTTTTACTACTGAAGACTATGCTTATATGGTGAAAGCAGAGGAAGACCTTTCACATATGAAGAGGCAAAAGGTAAGGAGGAGAAAGCTATGCAGGAAGAGTATGATGCATTGATGGAAAATGAGTCATGGGATTTGGTTCCTAAACCAAATAGTCAGAAGATCATTGGATGCAAATGGGTCTACAAGACAAAGAGGTATGCAGATGGAAATGTGTCTAGATATAAAGCTAGACTTATTCTGAAAGGGTATGCTCACACATATGGTATAGACTATGATGAGACCTATAGTCCTGTGGCAAAGATGACAACCATAAGGACACTCATAACCCTCACTGCATGTAAATTTTGGAAATTATGTCAATTAGATGTGAAGAATGCTTTTCTTTATGGTTACATTTTAGATGATGTTTTCATGGAGCAACGAGAAGGGTTCAAAGATAAAAGGTATCGAGAATTGTTGGAGTTAGACGTCTGCGGAAGCACGCGAACAACACAAGGAAGAAGAAGAAGCTTGGAGCACAACACACAATACTGAATGTATTACTAGAGAATGTACAAAGATAAGTAGCCCATTAGGGCAATAGGCGTATATACAAGCCGGGGGAAAAAAACCTCCTAAAGAGGGAAAAAAGTGCCCCGGTGGTCCTAGTGTGTTCACACACATCACTACCTAAATATATCAACAAATCCCCCCTGGGAGTGATGCGGTGAACAAGGAGCTGGCACTCATGTATAAGGAAGTGCCAAGCTATGTGGAAATCACTCCACAAAAGGAAGTAAGCCCAAAGCTTTGTGGAAAGCTTCAAACTTCTCCCTAGGCAGAGCCTTCGTGAAAAGGTCTGCAATGTTCTCCTACATGGGCACATATGCCAAGCTGATCTCCCCAGCAGAGAACCTCTCCCTGGCATAGTGATAATTCACCTCAATGTGCTTAGTGCGAGCATGGAACACAGGGTTCCTCGCAACTGCCAATGCGCTCTTACTGTCAGTGAAGATGGTGGTGGCAGAAGATTGACCAACACCCAAATCAGCCATAAGGCATCTGAGCCACAGACACTCAACAGTCGCTATGAAAGCTGCCCTATACTCAACCTCACAACTGGAAGTGGTCACAGTAGGCTGCTTCTTGCTCAACCAAGATATACATGAGCTACCAAGCATGAAGCAAAAACCACTGGTGGACACACGAGTGTCATAGCAACCAACCCAATCTGAGTCAAAAAAAACATGCAAATCTGGCGGTAGTGATCCCCCCTTGGGATAAAACAACCCAAGTAGCCAAGTACCACTCAAGTAGCGAAAGATGCGCTTAACCACCTTCCAATGCGTGACTCCTGGGTAATGCATAAACCTGCTGATCTATGAGACAGCAAACTAAATATCTGGCCAAGTAATGCATAAGTAAATCAAGCATCCAACAGCCTGTTGATAGAGAACAGCATCAAATGCATCTCCAGCATCATGAAGACTCAATCGTAAACCTGTCTCCATAGGAGTGGCAATAGGCTTACAGTCTTCAAGGCCAAAATGCTGCAATAATGTGTCAATATATTTTGTTTGACACAAAGCCATTCCACCATCAACTTGCATAAACTGAATGCCCAAATAGTGATGCAAATGCCCCAAATCAGACATCTCAAATGAGGCATGCAAATCAGCCTTAAAATCAGCAATATGCTTCTCAATAGGACCAGTGAGCAGCATGTCATCAACATAGACAACAATGATCAGAAGCACATCATTAGCACGCTTAACATATAAGGTGCTTTCAGTTGGAATGTTCTCAAAACCATGTGCAATCAGATAGGCATGTATCTTCTCATACCAAGCACGTGGTGCTTGCTTTAAACCATATAACACATTCTTTAACCTGCACACCTGGTTTTCATGCCCTTTCTGCACAAAGCCACGGGGCTGAGAAACATACAGTTCTTCATGCAAGTCACCATTCAGAAATGTTGTTTTAATGTCCAATTGATGTACATTCCAACCATGATGGGCTACAAGTGCACAAATGCTCTGAACAGTAGTCATACGGCATGTAGGTGCAAAGGTCTCATCAAAATCAATGCCTCTTTCTTGCGCATAACCCTTTGCAACAAGCCTATCCTTATACCTATCAACTCTACCATCAGGTTTACGCTTCAGCTTGTATACCCACTTAGTGCCAATGGCCTTCTTGCCAGGAGGCAAGTCACATAAAGACCATGTACCATTCTTCATTATAGCATCATATTCAGATTGCATAACAACCATCCAATTTTCTGAATTCTGTGCTTCATCAAAAGAAACAGGCTCATTCTCATCACAGAGACTAGACGCAGCCATAGCATAGCAATCTGATGCAAAGGAGGCACTATGAGAGCTTGAACGAGTACGATATGGCAAAGGTGCATCTAATTTGATGTCATGCAAAGTCTACACCAGCCATTTTGGCATAGTTTTTGCCTGCTCAATATGAGCTCTCTCATCAACAAGTGCATCATGTAAATCCACATCAGAAATGAAATGATCTGCATCATCATATGAAACCTGCAAAGGTTGAGAAGTTGCCTCATTAGGACCAGCACTAGACTGCCCACCTGTAAAAAGAGGCATCAAAGTATCATACATGTCTTTGGAGCTAACAGATGTCTCCTTAGTACATGAAAGCAATGGCTGAATAGCATCTTCCACAAATACAACATCACGGCTAACCAGAATGAATTTAGTTTGTGGATGATACAGACTATAGCCTTTACTTTCAGTACTGTACCCAACAAAAATACATTTTACTGCCTTATCATCCAATTTTCTATGATGTTGTTCAGGCACTAGTGCATATGCCAAACAACCAAGAACACGCAGATGAGCAACAGATGGCTTGCGATCATGCCAAGCCTCATATGGAGTGATAGATTGCAGCGCTTTAGTGGGACACCTGTTCAGTACCTATGCTGCACACATGACAGCCTCAAGCCAGAAACTATGTGGTAAAGCCTGACTATTGACCATGCACCTCGCCATCTCCATGAGTGACTTGTTCTTTCGTTCAGCAACTCCATTCTATTGAGGTGTATACGGCACTGTACACTGGTGTTTTATCCCACGTTCAGCCAGAAATGCATTAAATTCAGAAGACATATATTCCCCCCCTCGATCAGAACGGAGGGTGCCCATTTTACATGCTGACAGATTTTCAGCCAAAACCAAAAACTGTTTAAAGCACATGAACACTTCGGACTTTGCTTTGAGTGGATATACCCATGCATGCCTGGAAAAATCAAAAATAAAAGTCACGAAGTAAAGGTAATTTCCAAAAGAAGGTGTCTGCATAGGACCACAGACATCACTATGTACAAGCTGCAATTTCTGAGTAGCCCGAACTGAACCATCTTTTGGAAAGGATTGATGGAGAGTGTTAATCTCCAAAAGAATAACCTACTCTTATGATTAGAGCACCTCTATACCAAGAGTAAGTCAAAACCTTCACCAAATTAGAGGTTCAATCTCCAAATTATCAAAAGTTGAAAAATTCTGTGAAGAAGATAAAACACAGAAAGTCTGCTGCACAATTTCTTCTCATTGACCTATCAAACATGTAAAGTTTTCTATGAAATTTTGTATGGAGTGTTGCCTAGAAGTTGCGCACCTCCTCCAAGTTAAATTTCTTCAAAAGGTTTAGTATAACTTGAGAAATCAACTTCACAAGTTACCTATGTCTAAATCTGCACTTCTGAGAAGTCGATTTTGACACCCCTAACTTCTAACACATAATTCTATCAATCTCGAACCCGTTTAAACAAATGCTTGTAGATGCAGGCAGCTTACCTTCTAACTTAAAGATTAAGTGCTTGCTTGCACAAAACTTTAAACTGTGGAGTGAGAACTGACCAAAAAATCAAGATCGAAATTTGCGCCTGTTTCAGAGAACTATGAACACTCATCACATATGAATGTTCCTATTAACAATTCTCCTAGCCTGCTTACAATTAGACTCTGAAACTGAAGTCATAGACTCATTAACTATGAACTTAGATATCCTCAAAAGGATTTCACAAATGGTCTAACACAGACGGAGCAGACACAGAAACATCGGGCGCAATATTTCTTTGATTACTCAGAAAATTACAGTTGAGTGATGAGAGGAAAACTCAACTAACATTTCACATGTCTCATGACATCTAACTTCTCCTTTCTTAACTTCTATACTCACTCATCTATTCTTTCATATGCTCTCATGTCACGCCTCGACATTTTCAAGGTATTTATAGAGAAATTTGTACAAGTCTATGACTAATCAAAGATCTAAGTGAACTATAACTATACTAATGTACATATGTGTACATTCCTCATATCCTCTGAATGTATCCTTCTTCCAAGCTTCAAGAATTGAATCTTCCTTCATTCTTTAATCTTCCAAACATTCAATTGGTGATTGGTCTGCACCAACAGCTCCCCCTCAATCATCAATTGAGGTTTCTCTTATCTTCTTTATGCCTGCCATGTATTTAAACTTCTGTAGCTTTGGTCCATCCAAGCTCTTTGTAAGCATATCAGCTATCTGATCTTTAGTTGAAGTATGTATGACTTCAACCTCCTTATCCATCACTTTCTCTCTTAGAAAGTGATACTGAATCTCAATGTGTTTGGTCCTGGCATGAAAAACAGGATTAGCAGCTAAATACAATGAACTCATGTTATCTCCATATATAATTGGTATCCCATGCACAATGTCAAAACTCTTCATCAAGGTCTTGAGCCAAATCACTTCCTTTGTAGCTTCAACCATGCCTTTATATTCAGCTTCTGTAGAAGACAAAGCAACTGTATGTTGCTTCTTGGAACACCATGAGATAAGTTTATCTCCCACATAACACATGTATCCATAAGTTGACCTTCTATCATCTGGATTACCTGCCCAATCTGCATCACTATAAATTTTGATATTTTTATCTGATGTAAACCCATAATACAAACCTTCATTGAGTGTACCCTTAATGTACCTCAACACTCTTTGTCCTGCAATCCAATGTTCTTTCCTTGGGCAATGCATGAATTGAGACAAAACCCCTACTGCATATGATAAATCAGGTCTAGTTAAAGTAGCATAGATAAGACTACCAACCAAACTCTGATATTGTCTCATGTCCTTGAATTCTTCACCTCCAAATTTACTCAATTTGTGATTCACCTCCAGTGGTGTAGGTGCTACCCTGCAATCATCCATTTTAAACTTGATTAACAAGTTCTTCAAATACCTTTCTTGAGTCACAAATACTCCATGTTGAGTATATGTAATCTCCATGCCCAAGAAGTATGACAAGTCTCCCAAGTCACTTATTTTGAACTCCTTTTCCATTTGCTTCTTGAGTCTTTGTATTCCTTCTTCATCTGTACCTGTAAGGATTATATCATCAACATATATGCACATGTATATGAAACCATTATCACTTGCTTTGACAAGCAAGCTACTATCTGCTTTAGACACCTGAAATCCAAGTTCTTTCAAGAACTTTACAAGTCTATAATTCCATGCCCTTGGAGCCTGCTTTAATCCATACAAAGCTCTCTTGAGCTTGCACACATGATCTGGATACCTTTTATCTCTGAACCCTTGAGGTTGCTCCATGAATACATCATCTGAAATATATCCATTCAAAAAAGCATTTTTCACATCAAGTTGACATAACTTCCAACCTTTACATGCAGCAATAGCTATAAGTGTCCTGATGGTTGTCATCTTTGCCACAGGACTATAAGTCTCATCATAATCAACACCATATGTCTGAGCAAACCCTTTGACAACAAGTCTAGCTTTGTACCTAGACACACTTCCATCTGCAAATCTTTTTGTCTTATAAAGCCACTTACATCCAATGATCTTCTGACTATTTGGCTTTGGAACCAAATCCCAAGTTTGATTTTCCAATAGTGCATCATATTCTTCCTGCATAGCTTTCTCCCATTTTTCCTTACCTTTTGCCTCTTCATATGTAGAAGGGTCTTCATCTGTTTTCATCATATAAGCATAATCTTTTGTGGCCAAAAAAGAAGTATCATAACTATACCTTGTAGGTTGCCACCTATTTCTTGATGATCTTCTGAGTTCTCCACTCCTTGAGGTTTCTGGTTCTTCACACTCAGGATCAAATCTTGGCATTTCTTCAACTTCACCCTGCACTTCATTATTCTCTTCTTCATCAATTATTTGAATCTTTGACTTACCTTTCTTTTGACTCACTTCTTCTTCATCACCTGTATTGATATTGATTGTACCTGCATACCAAGTACTTTGCTCATCAAATGTAACATCTTTAGAAACCATGAATTGTTTTGTAGATGGACTCCACAATCTATAACCCGTCTGCTTATCATCATAACCAATGAAAACATATTTTTCAGCTTTAGGTTCCAATTTGTGTCTTAATTGTGATGGCATATATGCATATGCCACACATCCAAAAACTCTGCAATGATCCAAGGTAGGTCTCTTACCCCACCAAGCCTCATATGGTGTCATACCCTTCAAGGCTTTACATGGTAACCTATTGACCAAATAAGTAGCTGTATTTACAGCCTCAGCACACAAATAATTAGGGCAATTTTTCTCCTTCATCATGGATCTTGCAAACTCAACAAGTGTTCTATTTCTCCTTTCTGCTACACCATTTTGTTGAGGAGAGTACCTGCAAGTAACTTCCCTTTTTATACTTGCATTCCACAAGCAATCACTAAATTCATTAGAGAAATATTCTCCCCCTCCATCTGACCTTAATCTCTTCATCTTATGACCTGTAATTCTTTTTGCATATGAATGATAGTGTTTAAATGTATTAAACACTTCTGACTTATCTTTGATCACATAAATAGTGATCCATCTAGTAGCATCATCAACATAAATCACATAATACCTTGACCCATTTATACTGAAATCCTTTGATGGTCCCCACACATCTGTGTGTACCAATTCAAGCTTCTCTGAGTACATAAAACCATGCTTGGAATAGGAATGCTTATGAGCTTTACCTAATTGACATGCCTCACATTTGTATATCATATGTTGACCTGCAACATTAGGCAACCCAAGCACTGAACCATTGTTAATCATGTCTTTAATACCTCTTTCATTGAAATGTCCAAGCCTCTTGTGCCAAAGATCTAACTCAGAGATCTTATGTCCTCCATATGTGAACATAGCATGACCAATATTGCCTTCAATCTGTTCATACCCTTGACTAGGGTCTTCCACATATACTCCATCATTAGTGAACCTTACTTCATAACCTTTTTCCACAATTTGTCCTACACTTATCAAATTCTTAGGAATTGTAGGAACATACAAGACCTTACTCAATAAGGTGCTACCATCCTTGGCCTTCACTGATCCAATTGACTTCACATTGTGCTTTGTGTTGTCACCTGTTTGAACAACATGATTAAAAACCTTATTCTCCAAATCAGTCATCAAAGCTATATTACCACTTAGGTGATTGCTACACCCTGAGTCAATGTAGAAGACTCTTTGATCTTCACTCTGCCTTTCACAAGTTGCATTCATTATCAATGTTGAATCCTCCTTTTGATCTGAAGCATAATTGTAGTAGGTATTGTTATATTGTTGACTTTGGAATCCTCTACCTGCATTTCTTCCAAAGTAACCCCTACTACCTCTGCCTCTGAAATTACCTCTTTGATTTCTGCCACCTCTTCCTCTTGCATTATAGTTTTGACTATATCCATTATTACTCTGAGTATTGTGCCAACAATCATTAGCTAAGTGATTTGTCTTACCACAAATCCAGCAAGCTTTGCCTCCATCTTTGTTGTTCCTGCCTCTTCCTCTACCTTTGCCACCTCCTCTTCCTCTTAGGAAGTTGGCTTGACTAGTTGTTCCTTCATCTTCATTTGCTTGTTGCTTTCCTTTGCTATTCTTCTTCTTGTCCTTTGAGTACATTGCATGACCTGCACTCTTGTCACCATCTCCTTTAACATCCTGCTCAAATGTTAGCATATGACCTAACAACTGATTTAAATCAGGAGTGAAATGATCAAGTGATAACTCTGTAGACAAAATGAATGGCTTCCATTTGTCATCACCTCTTAAACCTGTAAGGATTTGCCTTACCAATTTATCCTCCTCAATGTCTTCATCAACAGCTCCTAAAGCATCTGCAATATCTTTCATTCTTGTCACATAGTCTGAAATGGATTGAGAAGCCTTCTTCTTAAAGGTGGTAAACTCTGCCCATAAGGATGCCTTCCTTGACTTAGTAGTATTCTGGAAATGCTCCTCCAAAGCATTCTAAATATCAGTTGCATTTTCAAGACCTCGAATATGAGGTAACAAGTAATCATTGACTGCCATATAGATAATGCTCCTAGCTTGAGCATCTTTCTTCATCCAATTTTTCAAATCTGCTGACTCTTCCCTAGTTGGAACACTAGGATCTCTGAACTCTGGCTTCTCTTCTTCTCCTGTGATGTAGGCTATTAAATCTTTGCTCATAAGATGAGCTTCTATCCTCATTGACCATGCAGGATAGTTTTCCCTATCCAATTTCTCTATCTGTAGAGAATCTCCCATCTTGTGTCCACCTGTGTATTGAAATCTTCAAGCTTTATAAATGATATATGTACCTTTGCTTCGAATTAGACTCCTTTTGTCTTTCTTGATGTCGTATGGTCTCCTCCTCAAGTTTTGCCTTCAAGCTTTCACCTTTTAGTTCTTCAGTTGTTGAATTTCTTGAATCTGCAGCAGTCGGGATCCTCCTTTCCTTGATTTTGATGTCTCCTGCTCTGATACCACTGATGGAGAGTGTTAATCTCCAAAAGAATAACCTACTCTTATGATTAGAGCACCTCTATACCAAGAGTAAGTCAAAACCTTCACCAAATTAGAGGTTCAATCTCCAAATTATGAAAAGTTGAAAAATTCTGTGAAGAAGATAAAACACAGAAAGTCTGCTGCACAATTTCTTCTCATTGACCTATCAAACATGTAAAGTTTTCTATGAAATTTTGTATGGAGTGTCGCCTAGAAGTTGCGCACCTCCTCCAAGTTAAATTTCTTCAAAAGGTTTAGTATAACTTGAGAAATCAAATTCACAAGTTACCTATGTCTAAATCTGCACTTCTGAGAAGTCGATTTTGACACCCCTAACTTCTAACACATAGTTCTATCAATCTCGAGCCCGTTTAAACAAATGCTTGTAGATGCAGGCAGCTTACCTTCTAACTTAAAGATTAAGTGCTTGCTTGCACAAAACTTTAAACTGTGGAGTGAGAACTGACCAAAAAATCAAGATCGAAATTTGCGCCTGTTTCAGGTCAAGGAGACTCAACATCTCCTTAACAAGATTCGAAAGGAGATCTAAAGAATTCTACGTGTGAAAGAATCTTTATCCTAGGCTCTCACATCTCGAGGCTTAATTCAATAAAGGAAATTCCCACATCTAGGTGGGGCTACAAAAAACTAGAAGCAAGCTTAGATACGTAGAGGAAAGTTAAAGAAAGAATCTACAAATTTATTTTAAAGATTGGTTGGGTGGAAGGCAAAACAAAAACCAACTGAAGAAATGTGTAAAGTCATAAAGAAGAAGTAGCATAAGGAAGAGATCTCATACATTATTGATAACCATAGGGTGGAATGCACTATTGGTGAAGAGAATATTGAATTTATTGCCATCCATTTCACTCATCCTAGGGCTGTCCACTCCACTATCCTCTCAAAGGAATGATTACATGGCCGGCATCTCTAGAGTTAGGACCAAATGAAGTCCTTAGAATATAGTGCATCTCCTTAATTCCCCCATCAAGGACATAGAAATTCTTGAAGCTATTGACTCTTTGCTGAGTGGCTAGGTCTAGATGGCCTCACCAATGAATTCTTGAAGACATTGAAGATTGGTGAAACCGCTATGGTTGGTCTGGGAAGAAGCTATGCACTTTCATGCTTTGCCTAACTTTATCAATGAACATGTGATTAAATGGATTCACAAAAAAAGATGGAAAAAACAAAATTGAAAATTGGCACCTATCACTATGTTACAAAATATTTATAAAATCCTTACAAAAGGTCCTTGCTAATTGTATTGCATTACATCTCCGATCATGGAGTAATGAGGATAATAAAGGGTTCTTTAAGGGTAGATCCATCCTAGAGGTTGCTTTGACATGTGGGAAGGCCTTTAATTTGCAAAGGAATCTTCTGAGAATGTCCCCTTCATCAAGATCAACTTTGAAAGAAAGCTTGCTATCGACTTGAGGGGAACTTCAATCTGAAATCCCTAAAACATCTAGGGTGTGGCTCTAAATTCATCAAGATGATTGCAAGTCATGGGTGTAAGAACTACCTCTCTGGTAGAGAAGACATCGATTACCTCTTGTTTTCATGCCCTAAGAGTCACTCATATATGATAGGATCTCTCAAGGATTTTGCGTTTATTGAGTCAAATCAACTTGAAGCAAGCATTTGTAGGAGAAGTGATAGGCTCCTCTTTTACCTTGTGAAATGCCATTTATGGAGAAGCGCTTTGCAAGATATGGAAAGAAATAAGTGCATCTAGCTTCAAAGACCATCCAAAATAATGGCGCAATTGATGAATCTCTTTCGATGCCATGGGATTCTCAACTTGGGTAACAAAAAGAGAAAAAGTAATTGAACCATGAGGTGATGAAAAGATCATTAATCTTCTCCATAAATCCCTCTAAAACATAGGTTTCTTTCCAAATCCTTTTCGTCACTATTATTGCACCTTGAGGCCATCCTACCGCTACCTTGTGAGATACGGGACATCCCAAGGGCACCATGATACTTCACTATACGATTGTTTTTTTGATTAGTTCAAGCAAGGTAAAATAGGCTTAGGACAAACATCCTCTTTTAAAAAGAAGTATCTCATGAAAAAAAACAAAGAAGAGTGATGAGCCATTTGTTTAAATGGGAGAGTATTTTGAGGATTCATAATTCTTTTTCCTTTGTATCTTAGGGATCTCTCTATAGATCGTTCTCTAAGGAATTCACTGAACTTAAAAACACGTCTCTCTCTCTATACATACATACATACATATATATATATATATATATATATATATATATATATATATATATATATATATATATATATATATATATATGTATGTATGTATGTATGTATGTGTGTGTGTATATATATATATATATATATATATATATATATATATATATATATATATATATATATATATATATATATATATATATATATATATATATATATATATATATATATATATATATATATATATATATATATATATATATATATATATATATATTTCTTTTTCAAATATCTTGATCCTTGCAATAGATTAATCTTATTTCAAAATACTTCATCTAATAAATATTATGAATGTGCACGTACTATTTTGGGGTTTTCATTTCATTGTGACTCTTTTTTGTTAATAGAATCCGTTTGAATTGATATAATGGAAACTGAAACAAGAAGGCTAGAGAGGGGTGCAGAGATGATTCATAACGTTTTCATCCCCTTCATCATGGATCCACTTGCATTTCAATTGTTGTTTTCTACATCTAAGAGCTTGTGGTTCTTGAAAGGGGAACCTACGGACTCTTTTGTGGCTCTTTGGATTTGATGAGAGTCGAAAATGAACCTATTAAGACATTGTCACTTCATCACTCTTATAGGATAGAAAAAGAAAAGGTGTGCTAAGTATTCCCTATTGTTGAAGCATCTTTTTTCACCACCAAGGAGCTCTGTAAATTTTGTTGATATGTTTCGATAGTGATGTGTGTGAACACTTTTAGAACCATGGGGGCACTTTTTTTCCTTTTAGTATTGTGTGTTGTGCTCCAAGTTTTGTCTTCTTCTTTGTCCTACTTGTGTGCTTTTGCAGACCTCAAACTTTAATAATTGGAATCAGAATAGATCGCCCTTTCATCTAGGGTGTCATGGACACCCCTCTAGTCATAGTCTTCGATTCCCACAAACATTGGTGAAGGTGATTAGCAGTTCAAAACACTCTCGCTTTGTAGTGCCAAAATTTTGATCTGAGCTCGTTTAAGCCTTCAAATTCACTATCCTAGTGCTTGTCTAGCAATTTTATCCTCTTATGCCAAACATATATGTAGGTTTTGATTTTTCCAATACAAGCATCTCAAATTTTGCTAGAGGTTTAGCAGAGCGCAATAGGTTAATTCTGCACAACTTTTTGAGATACAATCATTATTCTACATTAGGGTATTTTAGTTAATGGCTATGATAGAAAGAAATGATGTATTCCATATATTGGCTGTTGAGGACAAGTTGGATGGTAGGAATTAGCCATTATAGGCATATATGATGTGTCATGTATTGGTCGCAAAAGAGTTGTGGATTATTGTGCAAGGTGTTGGAAAACGAATTAGTACACTTGCAAATATAGTTATTGAAGGTGATGCAAATGGTATCGAAGATGATGATCTTCAGGTTCTTGTTCATGTTGCAGTTCGGGTTGCACCTACTATAGAGAAACTTTGTTGGGATTGTAGATGTTGTTGCAAGTCAACCACCAATTGATGTTTTGGATGAAGCTTTGAAGTCAAAGATTGAAGAAAAGATTAGTCTATGAAGCATGAAGAAAGTGCACATTAAAAAAAAGAAGACTTCTATACATATGTACATTAAACTTATAGTTAGCTCACTTATACCTTTTGTATGGTCATGAGCTTGTACATATATGCCTATATATACAAGTAAAAAGTAGGGGAAAATATGAGAGAACATGAGATGAGAAGAATTAGAAGTCATTAGCAACTTTAGAAGTGAGGAAAATCTCTCTCTCATCCAAATGTAAAAAGTTTCAGAGATGAAGAAATATTGCACCCGATCTTTTGTTGAGTACTCCTCCTGTGTTTAATCTTTTGTGAAATGCTTTTGTAGAAGTCTAAGTCTATAGTTGATTGACCTCTATACACTTTTTTAGATCCTAATTGTGATAAGGCTGAGAGAATTGAGAGTAGGAACATTTACATGTGTAAATGTGAAGAAGTGAAGTTGCAATAGGTGCAAAATTCGATGTTAATCTTTTAGTCATTTCTCCTTCCACAGTGTAACGTTTTGAGCAAGCAAGAACTCATTCTTTAAGTTGGAAGGTAAGATACCTATGGCTAAAACCATTTGATTAAACGGGTTGTACTTTGGGAGAACCATGCTTTAGAAGTTGCAGGTGTCAAATTTGACTATACTGGAGAATAGTTTCAGACATAGGTGAACGGTTTGATTCATTTCTCATGATTTAGAGAATCATTTGAGATAGTTTAAGTTGGAGAAGATGCGCAATCTATAGGTGTGCAAAGTTTTATCAAAAACTTTACACATTTGATTAGTCAATGGGTGAATAATGTGCAGTAGACTTTCTGAGTACTGATTTTCATCACAGTTAGTTCAAGATTTTGATAATTGAGTATTGATCCTCCAAATTGGTAAAGGTTTTGAGTTGTTCTTGATATAGAGGTGCTCTAACATCAAGAATAGCTTGTTCTTTTGGAGATTAACACTCTCCATCAGTGGTATTAGAGCAGGAATCATTAAAATTGAAGAAAGGAGGACCCCAATTGTTGCAGTCACACAAAAATCAACATTTGAAGGTTCAAAAGGTGAAAGTTTGAAGTGAAAGCTTGAGAAGGAGGCCTGAAGTTACCAAGAAGATCAAAAGGAACTTCATTCGAAGTAAAGGTACACTTATTCCTCATAAAGCTTGAAGAATTTAATACACAGGTGAAGAAAGGATGGGAGATTCTCTTCAGATAGAGAAATTGGATAGAGAAAAGTATCTAGCTTGGTCAATGAGGATGGAAGCTCATCTCATGAGCAAATACCTGATAGGTTACATCATAGGTGAAGAAGAAAAACCACAATTCAGAGATCCTTGTGTTCCAACTAGGGATGAACTCTTAGATCTGAAGAATTGGATGAAAAGAGATGCTCAAGCAAGGAGCATTATCTACATGGGAGTCAATGACTACTTGCTACCTCACATTAGAGTTCTTGAAAGTGCAAGTGACATATGGAATGATTTGGAGGAGCGTTTCCAAAACACTACAAATTCAAGGAAAGCATCTTTATGGGCAAAGTTCACTACATTCAAGAAAAAGGCCTCTCAATCCATTTCTGATTATGTAACAAGGATGAAGGACATTGCAGATGCATTAGGAGCAGTTGATGAAGATATTGAGGAGGATAAATTGGTAAGGAAAATCCTCACAGGTTTGAGAGGAGATGAGAAATGGAAGCCATTCATTTTGTCTACTGAATTGTCACTAGATCATTTCACTTCTGATTTAAATCAGTTGCTAGGACACATTCTAACGTTTGAGTAGGATTTCAAAGGTGATGGTGATAAGAGTGTAGGTCAAGTAATGTATTAGAAGGATAAGAAGAAGAATAGCAAAGGCAAGCAACAAGTAAATGAAGAAGAAGGTACAACTAGTCAAGTTAACTTCCTAAGAGGAAGAGGACGTTGCAAAGGTAGAGGAAGGGGCAGAAGCAATAAATATGGAGCCAAAGGTTGCTCGATTTGTGGTAAGACAAATCATTTAGCTCATGATTGTTGGCATAATAATTAGAATAATGGAGCATATAATTAGAATTTTAATTCAAGAGGAAGAGGTGGTAGAAACCAAGGAGGTAATTTCAGAGGTAGAGGTTACTTTGGAAGAAATGCAGGTAGAAGATTCCAAAGTCAATCCTACAACAATACCTACTACAATTATGCTTCAGATCAGAAGGAGGATTCAACCTTGATTATGAATGCAACTTGTGAAAGGCAAAGTGAAGACCAAATAGTCTTCTACATTGACTCCGGGTGTAGCAATCACTTGAGTGGTAATATAGCTTTGATGACTGATTCAGAGAATAAAATAACTAATCATGTAGTTCAAATAGGTGACAATACAAAGCACAATGTGAAGTCAATTGGATCAGTGAAGGCCAAGGATGGAAGCACTCTTTTGAGTAAGGTCTTGTATGTTCCTACAATTCCAAAGAATTTGATAAGTGTAGGGCAAATTGTTGAAAAAGTTTATGAAGTAAGGTTCACTAATGATGGAGTGTTTGTCGAAGACCCTAGCAATGGGTATAAACAAATTGTTTCAGGGAAGAAAGAAGGAAGACTCTTCACATTGAAGATTCAAGGTAATGTTGGCCATGCCTTGTTTACCTATGGAAGACATAAGGTCTATGAGTTAGATCTTTGGCATAAGAGGCTTGGACATTTCAATGAAAGAGGTATTAAAGATATGAGTAACAATGGTTCAGTGCTTGGATTGCCTAATGTTGCAGGCCAACATATGAGATACAGACGTGAGGCATGTCAATTAGGTAAGGCTCATAAGCAATCATACAATAAGCATGGATTTATGTATTCAGAGAAGCTTGAATTGGTATACGCAGATGTGTGGGGACCATCAAAAGATTTCAGCATTAATGGTTCAAGATTTTATGTGATTTATGTTGCTGATGCCACTAAGTGGATCAGTATCTATGTGATCAAAGATAAATCAGTGGTATTTAATACATTCAAACATTATCATGTGTATGCAGAAAGAATTACAGGTCAAAAGTTGAAGAGACTAAGGTCAGATGGAGGGGGAGAGTATTTCTCTAATGAGTTTAGTGATTACTTATGGAATGCAGGTATAAAAAGGGAAGTTACTTGCAGGTACTCTCGTCAACAAAATGGTGTAGCAGAAAGTAGAAATAGAACTCTTGTTGAGTTTGCAAGATCAATGATGAAGGAGAAAAATTGTCCAAATTATTTTTGGGCTGAGGCTGTAAATACAGCCACATATTTGGTCAATAATCTACCATTGAAAGCTTTGCAAGGTATGGCACCATATGAAGCTTCATAGGGTAAGAGATCTACCTTAGATCATTCCAAAGTATTTGGATGTTTGGCTTATGCATATGTGCCATCTCAGTTGAGGCATAAATTGGAATCGAAGGCTGAAAAGTTTGTGTCCATTGGATATGATGATAAACAGATGGGATATAGGTTGTGGATTCCATCCACAAAACAATTCCTTGTATCAAAGGATGTTACATTTGATGAGCAAGGTAATTGGTATGCAGGTACAATCAATATTCATGCAGGTGATGAAGAAGTTGTGTATGAGAAGAACGGTAAATCAAAGGTTCAGATATCTGATGAAGAAGAAAACAATGAAGTACAAGTTGAAGTTGAAGAAGTGCCAAGATTTGATCCAGAATGTGAAGAACTAGAAACTTCAAGAAGTGGAGAACTCAGAAGGTCATCAAGACACAAATTGCAACCTACAAGGTATAGCTATGACACTTCTTTTTTGACTACTAAAGATTATGCTTACATGGTGAAAGGAGATGAAGACCCTTCTACATATGAAGAGGCAAAAGGTAAGGAAAATTGGGAGAAAGCTATGCAGGAAGAGTATGATGCATTGATGGAAAATGAGACATGGGATTTTGTTGGAGATTCACTCACTAATTAGACATAAAAGACATAAAAACATATGAAGGATGAAGGAAGACGAAGAGGAGCAGAAACAAAGCATTCAAAAAATCAAGCCTTAGTGAAGGGACAAATTCACTCTTGTAATATAATGCACAAAAACTTCCAGAATTACGAGTTTTGAATCTCGAAACAAATATGTATATAAATGAGTTAGAAGATCATAATAAGGAAGAGATAGGGGCTCAGAAATAGAGCACATAGAGAGTGCATAGAGTAGAAGGAAGTGCACATATGTAGAGATGAATAGTAGAACCTGAACTGTCGGGTATTCATCTGTAAGAGAGATGGTAAGGAAGAACTAATCAGCATAGGAGAGTTTTCCATGGCTATGAGCAAAGTGCGGCCAAGCCATTCTGTATACATCTTCTCTAATAGAAAACACATGTTTGTGTGGAAGGATTTGAGCGCATTCTTCTTATGTGAAGAAATCTAAGTAATTTCATGTTACTGTGAAAGTTACTTAACAGTTACTGTTCTCTTGGTGCACATTTTATGGTACTTCTACAAGTTAGATCTCACAGTATAGTCTAAAGTTTTTCATGAGTGATCGCTTATCTTGAAGCTACTAGTCTCAACTATAAACTGATTAAAAGAGTTTTGTGAAACGGGACATGTACGCACAATACTGTGTCTGACAGTAAAGACATCCAAAACTGATGAAGTTTTCCTCAAACTTCAGATAGAGTTCATTCACTGAAGGAAGCTCAGGTATTACTTCCTTACTTCATTTACAATCATTTGAAGTTATTACAAACAAAATTGCAGTTGATTCCGATTACATTTCGGTAACATTATGGTGAGATTACGGTAAAGTTTTGGTGATATTCCGGTGAGCTTAAAACACATTTTCGGTACAATTAAGTGGCAGAAAGAATATCTAATAGTAAACAAACAAAGAGTTGTAAAGATGGAAGTGAATCAGATCAGAATTGAAGCCTGAAGAAAAGGCAAAGTTTTCTGTAAAGTGAATTTTCAAATTTTACTAAACACATTTATAAAGTTTTCAGTTTTAGGAAGGTTGCTAAGCTATTGATGATTATAGAGGTGTTCTAATATCACTCTAGGTTAGTTCTTGTGGTGTGACAAATTCCGTAGCTTAGATTCAAGGTCTCTTCGCGTCAACAAGTGGTATCAAAGCAGAAAGGTCCTCAAGAGTAAACAGAAGTGCAGATATAAGGAAAGCTGAAGAATTCTTAGTTGGAAAGGTGAAAGCTGAAGTGATCAACAACAAAAACGGCATCAGAGAAGCATTCCAAGGTCATTCTTAAGGTAAAGGTTTATGAAAGGTAAAATATTTTAACATTATACTTACCGACAGAAACAGAAACAAGGAAACCATGGAAGATCATATTTCTATTGACAAATTGGACAGAGAAAATTATCCCGCATGGGTAATGAGAATGGAAGCCTTACTTATGAGTAAGGACTTAATGATATATGTGATAGGAGAAGAAAAGAAGCCTACTTTTGGAGACGACAATCAACCAAAGAAAGAGGAGTTAGAAGCCTTGAAGCTGTGGTAGAAGAAAGATGCAACTGCAAGAGCTTATATCTACAATACCATTACATATCATTTGTTACCACATATCAGAGGTTTGGAAAAAGCAGAAGACATATGGAGTGCATTGGAAGATCATTTCCAAAATACTACCAAAGCTAGGAAGACTAGCTTATGGTCAGAATTGACAACGTTCAAGAAAAAGCAAAGTCAAAGCATTAGTGATTATGTCACTAAGATGAAGGACTTGGGAGACTGTCTTGGATCCATTGACGAGGACATTGAAGACCACAGGTTAATAACACAATTACTTGTCGGATTGAGAGGAGATGAAAGGTGGAAACCTTTTGTACTCTCAACCGAACTTTCATTAAATCATTTTGTACCAGATTTAAATCACTTGCTTGGACTAATGCTTACATTTGAGCAAGATTTTAAGATAGATGGAGATAAAGGACATAGTTCTGCTATATACACAAAGAATAAGAAGAAAGGTGATAAAGGTAAAGAAAAGGATGAAGAAGAGATGACTACTCAACCAAATTATGCAAGAGGAAGAGGTAATGTTAGAAGTAAAAGTAGAGATAATACAAAAGGAAGAGGTAATCCGAATAACAACAAGAAGACTTGTTGGATCTGTGGATTAAGCAATCACTTGGCTCATGATTACTGGCATAATTCTCAAGGATTAAGTCAGAATCAGAATAACAATAGCAGAGGCAGAAGTGGAAGATATCAAAGAGGTAGACAAAGTCAAAGAGACGGATATGATAGAAGTAGAGCAAGAAGTTGGGGACAGAATGAGTCTTACAACACTACCTACTACAACTATGCAAATGATACACAGAACGACAATCATACAACATTGATGATGAATTCGATAAGTGTGTCAGAGAATGAAGATCTAAAGGTATTCTATATTGACTCTGGTTGTTCAAATCATTTGTCAGGTAATATAGAATTGTTATCAGAATTGGAAGGAGGTATTTCAAATCATATTGTACAAACAGGTGATAACACAAAACATAATGTGCGGTCAATTGGAAAAGTAAAGTGTAAGAATTGAGCTGACCTGCTAACAAATGTTTTGTATGTTCCAACAATCCCAAAGAATCTGATCAGCGTGGGACAGATAGTAGAAAAAGATTTTCAAGTCAGGTTTACAAATGAAGGCGTATTTGTTGAAGATCCAGAGAATGGATACAATCAAATTGTCCATGGTAAAAAGGAAGGTATACTTTTTTCTCTTAAAGTACAAGGGAATGTTGGTCAAGCCTTGATCACACATGCTGATGAAGTATTTACAGAATTAGACCTCTGGCATAAGAGGTTAGGACACTTTAATGAAAAAGGAATCAAAACTATGGTGCAAAAACAATCGGTAAAAGGATTACCAAATATGAAAAATCAACATATGATTCACAAATGTGAAGCTTGCCAAATGGGAAAGGCACACAGGTTACCATTTCAGAAGAAGGGTTACAAACACGATAGTTTGCTAGAACTCATACATATAGATGTATGGGGACCAACAAAAGAAGGATCTATTAGTGGTTCAAGGTATTACATTCTTTTTATTGATGATGCAACAAGATGGATAACTCTTTATGTTTTGAAAGAGAAGTCAGAAGTCTTTGGAGCTTTCAAGCATTTTCATGCATATGAAGAAAGACTTACAGGACAAAAACTCAAAAGGCTAAGGTCTGATCGAGGAAGATAATATTTTTCTCAAGAATTCAATGATTATATGTGGAATGCAGGTATCAAAAGAGAAATAACTTACAGGTATACACTGCAACAAAATGGAGTAGCAGAAAGGAGAAACTGAACTCTAGTTGACTTTGCTAGAGCAATGTTAAAGGAGAAGAATTGTCCAAATTATCTTTGGGCTGAGGCTGTAAATACAGCCACATATCTTGTAAATAGATTACCATGTGCAACCTTAAATGGAATGACCCCTTATGAAGCATGGTGGGGTAAGAAACCAACACTTGATCATTGCAAAGTGTTTGGATCAATTGCTTATGCTTATGTACCATCACAACTTAGATATAAGCTTGAACCAAAAGCTGAAAAATACGTGTTCATTGGATATGATGAAAAGAAGATGGGTTATAGGTTATGGAGTCCTTTAACCAAACAGTTTATTGTTTCCAGAGATGTGACATTTGATGAAGGAAAGAGTTGGTATGCAGATAAAGAGCATAATGATGAAACATTTGAAGAAGAGGTAAGAAGAAATGAAAAAGGTAAATCACATATTGAGGTGAATGGAGATGATCATATGCAAGCAAGTACATCCAGGATTGGATCAACTATGAGAAATGAAGATGCAACTAGATTTGATGAAGAAGTGTATTCAGATACACATGAAGAATATGAACCAAGAAGGTCAAATAGATTAAGGAAACAACCAACAAGGTATTCCTATGATACTTCTTATTTGACTAAGAAAAACTATGCTTACTTAGTAAAGCAAGATGAAGAACCTCAGAATTATAATGAAGCAAAAGGTAAGGAAAAATGGGAAGAAGCAATGAAGGAGGAGTTTAAGGCACTTGAAGAGAACAAGACTTGGGAACTTGTTCCAAAACCAAATGGTAAGAAAGTGATTGGAAATAAATGGGTTTACAAAGTTAAGAAGCTTGCAGATAGAAGAATAGCCAGATACAAAGCTAGACTGGTAGTCAAAGGTTATGCTCAAACGCATGGCATAGATTATGATGAGACATTCAGTCGGGTGGCAAAGATGTCAACCATAAGAACAATAATTGCTATAGCAACATCAAAAGGATGGAAGCTAAGTCAATTGGATATAAATAATGCATTTCTAAATGGATATATATAAGATGAAGTATACATGGAACAACCTGAAGGGTTTGTAAGTTCCAGTTACCCAAGTCATGTTTGCAGACTAAGAAGAGCCCTCTATGGATTAAAGCAAGCTCCAAGAGCTTGGAATTACAAACTTGTGAAGTATCTCAATGATCTTGGATACCAAAGTTCAAAGGCAGATGCAAGTCTACTCATTAAGAGAACAGATGAAGGTATGATCTACATTTGTATTTATGTAGATGACATTATAATCACAAGTACTTCAGATGAAGGAATCAAGGAGGTAAAGAGATTGCTTGAGAAAGAGTTCAAGATCAATGATCTAGGAAAGTTGTCATACTTTCTTGGAATGGAAGTCACATATACAGATCATGGTATATATATTTCGCAAGAAAGGTATCTTCTCAACTTACGGAAGAAGTTTAATATGGAGAATTGCAGAGAAGCTTCAACACCACTTGAGGTCAATCATAAACTCAACAAATATGATGGTGCAGAGTTTAAAGATATGAGGAAGTATCAATCTTTAGTGGGAAGCTTGATTTATGCTACGCTAACAAGACTAGATCTTAGTTATGCAGTAGGAGTTCTCTCACAGTTTATGCATTGTCCGAAGGATCAACATTGGGTTGCAGGACAGAGAGTTCTTAGATATATCAAAAGAACTATAAAAGAAGGATTATATTATCCTTTTACATCAGATATAAAGCTGAGAGCATACAGTGACTCAGACTGCGCAGGAAGTCAAGATGATAGAAGGTCAACACATGGGTATATGATATACCTAGGAGATAAGCTTGTCAATTGGTGTTCAAAGAAGCAGCATACAGTGGCTTTATCGTCAACTAAAGCTGAATATAAAGGACTTGTGGAAGCAGCTAAAGAAGTGATATGGATGCAGACCTTGTTCAAAAGCTTGGGGATTGATCAAGGTATACATATCATACATGCAGATAATATGCGTTTGTTGTATCTTGCAGCAAATCCAATATTTCATGTAAGAACAAAGCATATAGAGATTCAATATCATTTCCTGAGGGAAAAGGTAATGGAAAAGGAGATTGAAATAGTATACACTCCTACAAAAGATCAGATTGCAGATATTTTGACAAAGAGCTTGGATGGAGTAAAGACAAGCACATTCAAAGAAATGGTAGGAATAAAAGAAAAGAAGAATATTTGAAAGATTAGAGGATGCTAATTAGTGATTGAGGGGGAGTTGTTGGAGATTCACTCACTAATTAGACATAAAAGACATAAAGACATATGAAGGATGAACGAAGATGAAGAGAAGCAGAAACAAAGCATTCAAAAAATCAAGCCTTAGTGAAGGGAAAAATTCACGCTTGTAATATAATGCATAGAAACTTCCAGAATTATGAGTTTTGAATCTCAGAACAAATATGTATATAAATGAGTTAGAAGATCATAATAAGCAAGAGATAGGGGCTGAGAAATAGAGCACATAGAGAGTGCTTAGAGTAGAAGGAAGTGCGCATATGTAGAGATGAATAGTAGAACCTGAACTATCGGGTATTCATCTGTAAGAGAGATGGTTAGGAAGAACTACTCAGCATAGGAGAGTTTTCCATGGCTATGATCAAAGTGAGTCCAAGCCATTCTGTACACATCTTGTGTAATAGAAAACACATGTTTGTGTGGAAGGATTTGAGCGCATTCTTCTTATGTGAAGAAATCTAAGTAATTTCATGTTACTATGAAAGTTAGTTAACAGTAATTGTTCTCTGGCGCACATTTTACGATACTTCTACAAGTTAGATCTCACAGTATAGTGTAAAGTTTTTCATGAGTGATAGCTTATCTTGAAGCTACTAGTCTCAACTATAAACTAATCAAAAGAGTTTTGTGAAAGGGGACATGTACGCACAGTCCTGTGTCTGACAGTAAAGACATCCAAAACTGATGAAGTTTTCCTCAAACTTCAGATAGAGTTCATTCATTGAAGGAAGCTTAGGTATTACTTCCTTATTTCATTTACAATCATTTGAAGTAACTACAAACATAATTGCAGTTGATTCCAATTACATTCTGGTAACATTACGGTGAGAGTACGGTGAAGTTCTGGTGATATTCCGGTGAGCTTAAAACACAGTTTTGGCACAATTAAGTGGCAGAAAGAATATCTAATAGTAAGCAAACAAAGAATTGTAAAGATTGAAGTGAATCAGATCAGAATTGAGGCCTCAAGAAAAGGCAAAGTTTTTTGTAAAGTGAATTTTCAAATTTTACTAAACATAGTTATAAAGTTTTCAGTTTCCGGAAGGTTGCTAAGCTACTAATGATTATAGAGGTGTTCTAATATCACTCTAGCTTAGTTCTTGTGGCGTGACGAATTTTGTAGCTTAGATTCAGCTCTCATCACGTCAACAGATTTGGTCTAAACTAAATAGTCAGAAGATCATTGGATGCAAATGGGTCTACAAGACAAAGAGGTATGCAGATGGAAGTGTGTCTAGGTATAAAGCTAGACTTTTTGTGAAAGGGTTTGCTCATACATATGGTATAGATTATGATGAGACCTATAGTCCTATGGCAAAAATTACAACCATCAGGACACTCATAGCCATTGCTGCATGTAAAGGTTGGAAACTATGTGAATTAGATGTGAAAAATGCTTTTCTAGATGGTTACATTGCAGATGATGTTTTCATGGAGCAACCACAAGGGTTCATAGATGAAAGGTATTCAGAATATGTGTGCAAGCTCAAGAGAGCTTTGTATGGTTTGAAGCAAGCCCCTAGGGCATGGAATTATAGACTTGTGAAGTTCTTGAAGGAACTTGGTTTTCAGGTATCTAAAGCAGATAGTAGCTTGCTTGTCAAAGCAAGTGATGATGGGTTCATTTACATGTGCATATATGTTGATGATATAATCCTTATAGGTACAGATGAGAAGGGCATACAATGTCTCAAGAAGCAAATGGAGAAAGAGCTCAAGATTAGTGACTTGGGAGACTTGTCATATTTCTTGGGCATGGAGATCTCATATACTCAACATGGAGTGTATGTAACTCACGAAAGGTATTTGAAGAACTTATTGATTTAAGTTTAAAATAGAAGATTTTAGAGTAGCACCTACTCCAATGGAGGTGAATCACAAATTGAGAAGATATGCAGGAGAAGAATTCAAGGATATGAAGCTATATCAAAGTTTGGTTGGTAGTCTAATCTATGCAACTCTAACTAGGCCTGATTTGTCATATGCAGTTGGAGTATTGTCTCAATTCATGCATTGTCCTAGGAAAGAACATTGGATTGCAAGACAAAGAGTGTTGAGGTACATTAAGGGTAAACTCAAGGAAGGTTTGTATTATGGATTTACATCAGATACAAACATCAAGCTATATAGTGATACAGATTGGGCAGGTAATCCTAATGATAGGAGATCAACATATGGATACTTGTGTTATGTGGGAGATAAGCTAATCTCTTAGTGTTCTAAAAAGCAACACACAGTTTTATCATCTACAGAGGTAGAGTACAAAGGTATGGTTGAAGCTGCAAAGGAAGTCATATGGCTAAAGACTCTTATGAAGAGTTTTCACATCACTCAGAGTACACCCACTATTCATAGAGATAACATGAGTTCATTGTATCTAGCTGCTAACCCTGTTTTTCATGCCAGGACTAAACACATTGAGATTTAGTATCACTTCTTAAGAGAGAAGGTGATTGATAAGGAGATTGAAGTCATACATACTTCAACAAAAGATTAGATTGCAGATATGCTAACCAAAAGCTTGGATGGACAAAAGATATAAAGGTTTAAAGACATGACATATATAAAGAAGATGGAGAAAACCTCAATTGATGATTGAGGGGGAGCTGCTCGTGCAAGGCAACCACCAATTGATGTCTTGGATGAAGCATTGAAGTCAAAGATTGAAGAAAAGATTAGTCTATGAAGCATGAGGAAAGTGCACATTCAGAAAAAGAAGACTTGTATACATATGTACATTAAACTTAGAGTTAGCTCACTTATACCTTTTGTATGGTCATGAGCTTGTACATATATGCCTATATATACAAGTAAAAAGTTTGGGCAAATATGAGAGAACATCAGATGAGAAGAATTAGAAGTCATTAGAAACTTTAGAAGTGAGGAAAATCTCTCTGTCATCCAAATGTAAAAATTTCCAGAGATGAAGAAATATTGCACCCAATCTTTTGCTGAGTACTCCTTTTGTGTTTAATCTTTTGTGAAATGCTTTTGTACAAGTCTAAGTCTATAGTTGATTGACCTCTGTACAAGTTTTCAGATCCTAATTGTGATCACACTGAGAGAATTGAGAGTAGGAACATTTACATGTGTAAATGTGAAGAAGTGAAGTTGCAATAGGTGCAAAATTCCATGTTAAAGTTTTAGTCAATTCTCCTTCCACAGTGTAAAGTTTTGAGCAAGCAAGCACTATTTTTAAGTTGGAAGGTAAGCTACCTATGGCTAAAAGCATTTGATTAAACCGGTTGTACTTTGGGAGAACCATGCTTTAGAAGTTGCAGGTGTCAAAGTCGACTATATTGGAGAACAGTTTTAGACATAGGTGAACTGTTTGATTCATTTCTCATGATCTACTAAATCATTTGAGATAATTTAAGTTGGAGAAGGTGCACAATCTATAGGAAATACCTTATGAAAAGGTTTATAAAAAACTTTACACATTTGATTAGTCAATGAGTGAATAATGTGCAGCAGAGTTTCTGAGTACTGATTTTCTTCACAATTAGTTCAAGATTTTGATAATTGAGTATTGATCTTCCAAATTGGTAAAGGTTTTGAGTTGTTCTTGATATAGAGGTGCTCTAACATCAAGAATAGCTTTTTCTTTTGGAGATTAACACTCTCCATCAGTAGAGATGCCCACACACATGCATTGATAGCCCGCTCAGTCAAACATTTCATTGTGTCTCATATTTTCTCTTGCAAAATAGCAAAGGATGTTTGGCATATGCTTAGCACTTTATACCAGGCAAGAAATGATGATGGAGAGTGTTAATCTCCAAAAGAACAGCCTACTCTTGAAATTAGCGCACCTCTATATCAAGAGTAAGTCAAAACCTTCACGAACTTGAAGGATCAACATTCAATTATAAGGATTCTAGAAAATCTGTGAAGAGGATGATTCTACAGAAAGTTTGCTGCACATATCTTTCTCATTGACTTATCAAATGTGTAAAGTTTTTTATAAAACTTTGCCCAAAGTGTCGCCTAAAGATTGCGCACCTCCTCCAAGTCGAATCACTCCAAAAGATTCATTAGATTTTGAGAAATCAACTTGACAAGTCACCTATGTCTAAAATTGTACTTCTGAGAAGTCGATTTAGACACCTATAACTTCTAAAACATGGTTCTCCAAGCATAGGACCCGTTTAAGCAAATGCTTTTAGCCACGAGTAGCTTACCTTCGAACTTAAAGATTAAGTGCTTACTTGCTCAAAACTTTAAACTGTGGAAGGAGAAATGATCAAAACATTGACTTTGAATTTTGCGCCTGTTTCAGGAACCAGTGAACACTTCTTCACATACAAATGTTCCTACACATAATTCTCTCAGCCTGATCACAATTGGAAGATAAAAATTTGTACAGAGGTCAATCACCTATAGATTTAGACTCGTACAAAAGCATTTCACAAAAGATCTAACACAGAAGGAGAAAACTCAGAAACATCGGGCGCAACATTTTCTTCATTTCTGAGAATTTTACATCTAAGTGATGAGAGAGTCTTCACTAAATTCTAGGATGTCTAAAATGACTCATACAACCTCTGATTACTCTATTCTCATGCTCTCTCATACTTGTCCCGACATTTTCCATAATATTTATAAGCAAATGTTTACAAACTTATGACTATTCAAAAGTATAAGTGACCTATATCTGAACTAATGTACATATGTGTACATATCTTTCAATTCATGAAATGTAAACTTGTTCTATGCTTCAAAACTTGATCTTGTCTTCATTCTTTGACTTCCAAAACTTCAATTGTTGATTGCTCTGCACCAATAGCTCCCCCTCAATCATCAATTGAGGTTTTCTCTATTTTCTTTATGTCTGCCATGTCTTTGAATCTCTGTAGCTTTGGTCCATCCAAGCTTTTGGTAAGCATATCAGCTATCTGATCTTTAGTTGAAGTATGTATGAATTCAATCTCTTTGTCCATCACCTTCTCTCTTAGAAAGTGATACTAAATCTCAATGTGTTTGGTCCTGGCATGAAAAACAGGGCTAGCAGCTAGATACAATGAACTCATGTTATCTCCATGAATAGTAGGAGTACTCTGAATGATATCAAAACTCTTCATCAGAGTCTTAAGCCATATCACTTCCTTTGCAGCTTCAACCATGCCTTTGTACTCAGCTTCTGTAGATGATAAAGCAACTGTGTGTTGCTTCTTTGAACACCAAGATATTAATTTATCTCCCACATAACACAAGTATCCATATGTTGATCTCCTATCATCAGGATTACCTGCCCAATCTCCATCACTATATATTTTGATGTTTGTATCTGATGTAAAACCATAATACAAACCCTCTTTGAGTGTTCCCTTAATGTACCTCAACACTCTTTGACGTGCAACCCAATGTTCTTTCCTAGGACAATGCATATATTGAGACAAAACCCCAACTGCATATGATAAATCAGGCCTAGTTAATGTAGCATATATAAGACTACCAAGCAAACTCTGATATAGCTTCATATCCTTGAATTCTTCTCCACCATATCTACTCAATTTGTGATTCACCTCCATTGGAGTAGGTGCTACCCTGCAATCATTCATTTTAAACTTGATTAACAAGTTCTTCAAATACCTTTCTTGAGTTACATACACTCCATGTTGAGTGTATGAAATCTCCATGCCCAAGAAATATGATAAATCTCCCAAATCACTGATTTTGAACTCTTTCTCCATTTGCTTCTTTAGACTTTGAATGCCTTTCTCATCTGTACCTGTAAGAATTATATCATCAACATATATGCACATGTAAATGAACCCATCATCACTTGCTTTCACAAGCAAGCTACTATCTACTTTAGATACTTGGAATCCAAGTTCTTTCAAGAACTTTACAAGTCTATAGTTCCATGCCCTTGGGGCCTGCTTCAAACCATACAAAGCTCTCTTGAGCTTACACACATGATCTGGATACCTTTCATCTCTAAGTCCTTGTGGTTGCTCCATGAAAACATCATCTGAAATGTAACCATTTAAAAAAGCATTCTTCACATCTAATTGACATAATTTCCAACCTTTACATGCAGCAATTGTTATGAGTGTCCTGATAGTTGTCATCTTTGCCACAGGACTATAGGTCTCATCATAATCAATACCATATGTCTGAGCAAACCCTTTGACAACAAGTCTAGCTTTGTACCTAGACACATTTCCATCTGCAAATCTCTTTGTCTTGTAGACCCATTTGCATCCAATGATCTTCTCACTATTTGGTTTAGGAACCAAATTCCATGTTTGATTCTCCATTAATGCATCAAATTCTTCCTGCATAGCTTTCTCCCAATTTTCTTTACCTTTTGCCTCTTCATATGTAGAAGGGTCTTCATCTATTTTAACCATATAAGCATAATCTTTGGTAGCCACAAAAGAAGTGCCATAGCTATACCTTGTAGGTTGCCACTTGTGTCTTGATGACCTTCTGAGTTCTCCACTTCTTGAGGTTTCTGGTTCTACACACTCAAGATCAAATCTTGGCATTTCTTCAACTTCATCATGCACTTCATTATTCTCTTGTTCATCAAATATCTGAACCTTTGATTTACCTTTCTTTTTACTCACAACTTCTTCATCATCTGTATTAATATTGATAGTACCTGCATACCAAGTACCTTGCTCATCAAATGTAACATCCTTAGACACAATGAATTGCTTTGTGGATGGACTCCACAATCTATAACCCATCTGCTTGTCATCATAACCAATGAACACATACTTTTCAGCTTTAGGTTCTAATTTGTGTCTTAGTTGTGATGGCACATATGCATATGCCAAACATCCAAATACTTTGCAATGATCTAATATAGGTCTCTTACCCAACCATGCCTCATATGGTGTCATACCCTGCAAAGCTTTACATGGTAACCTATTGACCAAATAAGTAGCTGTATTTACAGCCTCAGCCCATAAATAATTTGGGCAATTTTTCTCCTTCATCATGGATCTTGCAAACTCAACAAGAGTTCTATTCCTTCTTTCTGCTACACCATTGTTGGTGCATGTCAATCATCAATTGAAGGTTTATGAAGAAATGAAGTCAAGGAATCAAGAAGAGAACAAATTCAGAAGGTTGAAGGAAGGACATATTCAGAAATTCAAAACTATGTACACATATGTACATTATTTCAGATATAGCTGACTCATACTTTTGATTAGTCATAAGCTTGTATATATTTGCCTATAAATGTTTGTTGAAAAGTCGGGGCAAGAAGGATAGAATGAGAATAGAGAATAGGAAGAGAGAAATGTGGAGTAGAGAGTGTCATTAGACACATGAGAAGTGAGTTGAATTCATCAACTTCACAAAATTGTAATTTTCTGAGTAATCAATAAAACTTGCGCCCGATGTTTTGCTGTCTGCTCCTTCTCTGTTTAATCTTTTGAGAAATCCTTCTGCACGTATCTAAGTCCATAGCTAATCTATCTATGGCTAGAATTTGAGAGGCCAATTGTAATCAGGTTGAGAGAATTTAGTTTAGGAACATTCATATGTAATAATGTTCTGAGAGTCGACAAAACTGGCGCAGATTTCATGTTCAGAGAAATGAACATTACTCAGTGTGTGGTGTAAAGTTTTACACAACTGAGGGCTTAAAATCTAAGTTGGAAGGTAAGCCATCTATGGCTAAAAGATCTTGTTCAAACGCGTTCGACATTGGGAGAACTGTAGCTAAGAAGTTGCAGGTGTCAAAGTCGCCATTATAGAGAAGCTGTTTCAGACATAGGTAAAGTGTTTCACACATTTCTCAGTGTGTACTCAATCATTTTGAGAAATTTAACTTGGAAAGGTTGCGCAATATCTACGCGAAGTATTGTACAAAGTTTTATAAAAAACTTTACAGGATTGATTAGTCAATGAGTGATTAATCTGCAGCAGACTTTTCTGAGAAGTTGATTTTTTTCAGAATAATCAATTTTCTGGTAAATTGGTGAATGTTCTCTAAGTTTGGTGGAGTCTAAAGTTGATCTTGATATAGAGGTGATCTAAACTCAAGGTCAACTTGTTCTTTTGGAGATTAACACTCTCCATCAACCATTTTGTTGAGGAGGATACCTGCAAGTGATTTCCTTTTTTATACCTGCATTCCACAAGTAATCACTGAATTCTTTAGAGAAATACTCTCCCCCTCCATCTGACCTTAGTCTTTTCAATTTATGACCTGTAATTCTCTCTGCATATGCATGATAATGTTTAAATGTTTTAAACACTTCTGACTTATCTTTGATCACATAGATTGTGATCCAGCTGGTAGCATCATCAACATAAATCACATAGTACCTTGACCCATTGATATTAAAATCCTTTGATGGTCCCCACACATTTGTGTGTACCGATTCAAGCTTCTCTGAATACATGAAACCATGCTTGGAGTAAGATTGCTTATGAGCCTTACCTAATTGACATGCCTCACATCTGTATGTCATATGTTGACCTGCAACATTAGGCAATCCAAGCACTGAACCATTGTTAATCATATCTTTGATACCTCTTTCATTGAAGTGTCCAAGCCTCTTGTGCCAAAGATCTAACTCAAAGATCTTATGTCCTCCATAAGTGAACAAGGCATGAACAACATTACCTTGAATCTTCAATGTGAACAATCTTCCTTCTTTCTTCCCTAAAACAATCTATTTATAGCCATTGCTAGGGTCTTCCACAAACACTCCTTCATTCACTTCATAACTTCTTCAACAATTTGTCCTACACTTATCAGATTCTTAGGAATTGTAGGGACATACAAGACCTTACTTAGGAGAGTGCTACCATCCTTAGCCTTCACTGATCCAATTGACTTCACATTGTGCTTTGTATTGTCACCTGTTTGAACAACATGATTAGATACCTTATTCTCTAAATCAGTCATCAATGCTATGTTACCACTCAGGTGATTGCTACACCCTGAGTCAATGTAGAAGACTCTTTGGTCTTCACTTTGTCTTTCACAAGTTGCATTCATTATCAATGTTGAATCCTCCTTCTGATCTGAAGCATAATTGTAGTAAGTATTATTGTATTGTTGACTTTGGAATCCTCTACCTGCATTTCTTCCAAAGTAACGCATACTAGCTCTACCTCTGAAATTACCTCTTTGATTTCTGCCACCTCTTCCTCTTGAATTAAAATTCTGATTATATCCATCATTATTCTGAGTATTATGCCAACAATCATTAGCTAAGTGATTTGTCTTACCACAAATCCAGCAAGCTTTGACTCCATCTTTATTATTCCTGCCTCTTCCTCTACCTTTGCTACCTCCTCTTCCTCTTAGGAAGTTGGCTTGACTAGTTGTCCCTTCATCTTCATTTGCTTGTTGCTTTCCTTTGATATTTTTCTTCTTATCCTTTGAGTACATTGCATGACCTGTACTCTTGTCACCTTCACCTTTGACATCCTACTCAAAGGTTAACATATGTCCTAGCAACTGATTTAAGTCAAGAGTAAAATGATCAAGAGATAATTCAGTGGACAAAATAAATGGCTTCCCTTTTTCATCACCTCTCAAGCCTGTGAGTATTTGCCTTACCAATTTATCCTCCTCAATGTCTTCATCAACTTCTCCTAATGCATCTGCAATGTCTTTCATCCTTGTTACATAATCTGAGATGGATTGAGAGGCCTTCTTCTTGAAAGTGGTAAATTCTGCCCACAAAGATGCCTTCCTTGAATTTGTGGTATTTTGAAAATGCTCCTCCAAATCATTCCATATATCACTTGCACTTTCAAGACCTCTAATGCGAGGTAGCAAGTAGTCATTGACTACCATATAGATAATGCTCCTAGCTTGAGCATCTCTCTTCATCCAATTCTTCAAATCTGACAATTCCTCCCTAGTTGGAACACTAGGATCTCTGAATTGAGGCTTTTCTTCTTCACATGTAATGTAAGCTATCAAGTCTTTGCTCATAAGATGAGCTTCCATCCTCATTGACCATGCAGGATAGTTCTCTCTATCCAATTTCTCTATTTGAAGAGAATCTCCCATCCTTTCTTTACCTGTGTATTGAATTCTTCAAATTTTATGAATAAAGATGTACCTTTACTTTGAATGACACTCCTTTTGACTTCCTTGATGTCGTATGATCTCCTTCTCAAGCTTTATCTTCAAGCTTTCACCTTTTGAACCTTTAGATGTTGAATTCTTTGCACCTACAGCAGTCGGGATCCTCCCTCCTTCAATTCTGATGCTTCTTGCTCTGATACCACCAATGGAGAGTGTTAATCTCCAAAAGAACAACCTACTCTTGAAATTAGAGCACCTCTATATCAAGAGTAAGCCAAAACCTTCACCAATTTGAAGGATCAACATTCAATTATAAGGATTCTGGAAAATCTGTGAAAAGGATGATTCTACAGAAAGTCTACTGCACATATCTTTCTCATTGACTTATCAAATGTGTAAAGTTTTTAATAAAACTTTGCACAAGGTGTCGCTTAAATATTGCGCACTCCTCCAAGTCGAATCACTCCAAAAGATTGAGTAGATTTTGAGAAATCAACTTGACAAGTCACCTATGTTTAAAACTGTACTTCTGAGAAGTCGATTTAGACACCTATAACTTCTAAGACATGGTTCTCCAAGAATAGAACCCGTTTAAGCAAATGCTTTTAGCCACGAGTAGCTTACCTTCGAACTTAAAGATTAAGTGCTTACTTGCTCAAAACTCTAAACTGTGGAAGGAGAACTGATCAAAACATTGACTTCAAATTTTGCGCCTGTTTCAGGAACCAGTGAACACTTCTTCACATACAAATGTTCCTACACATAATTCTCTTAGCCTGATCACAGTTGGAAGCTAAAAATTTGTACACAGGTCAATCACCTATAGATTTAGACTTGTACAAAAGCATTTCACAAAAGATCTAACACAGAAGGAGAAAACTCAGAAACATCGGGTGCAACATTTTCTTCATTTCTAAGAATTTTACATCTAAGTGATGAGAGAGTCTTCACTCAATTCTAGGATGTCTAAAATGACTCATACAACCTTTGATTACTCTATTCTCATGCTCTCTCATACTTGTCCCAACATTTTCCATAGTATTTATAAGCAAATATTCACAAACTTATGACTATTCAAAAGTATAAGTGACCTATATCTGAACTAATGTACATATGTGTACATATCTTTCAATTCCTGAATGTAAACTTCTTCTATGCTTCAAAACTTGATCTTGTCTTCATTCTTTGACTTCCAAAACTTCAATTGTTGATTGCTCTGCACCAACAAATGAGACTCGTGTTGCTTATGTCTGAAAAGATTTGGAGATTGTTCATATGAATTAATGAGTTTTTATGGACGGTTTTTTGATAAAGATTAAAAATTTGAAGGAGTAGTTGATTTCTACTGATGAAGTCTTATCAAATATTTCACTTGTGCATAGTGTTTTGAATGGTCTTCCAAATTCTATCCAAATTTTGATTCTACTCTTTGTTTGGTGATGAAAGGAAATTCAAATGCTTTAACATTTGAGGAGTTAGGATTTGTTTCGTTGCAGGAAGGTTAGTCGAGTTAGGAACACGTCCATCAAGCATGTAGCAGATCAAGCTTTCTTAGCTAGTTAGAAGGGCAAGGCTAAATGGACCTCATCTACTAGTAACCGAAAATTTGCTAATCCAATACATTGAAAAAGGGAAGGCAAACATGAGAAGAAAAACAAAAAAAAAATTGTTTTGCAAATATTTTAAAGAAAATGATCATGTCATAAAGAGTTCTCCAAAATTAGTTGCAAAAGAGGTAAAGAAGAAAGAGGCTAGAATGGTTTTTTCAGACGCCTCTATACCTAAAACAAAGTCTGATAATCTTGTGCAGAATGAAGAATGGGTATTTACTACTCCTTTCAGTTATTATGCATCTTCTCATGAACAGTGTATGTCTATATTAGACTCATATTTGTTGTACTTTGACAGTGGGACAACCAAATATATTACCTCATAGGGTAGTCTCTTTTATTCACTTGAGCTTGCCCAGATAGGTAATACTATCACATGCGCTAATAACTTCTCTTTTCCTATAATGGGAGTTGGTAAGATTATTTTAAATATTGTTGATGGTAGTTCTTTCACATTGTCAGATGCTTTGCTCTTGTGAGGGATTAAAAAAAAAAAATCTATTATAAATTTTAGCATTAGCCAAGATTGACTTGTTTGTGGATTTGTTGATGATAGATGTAGAGTTCATGATCTCTCAAATGGGAATGTTATTATTGCTTTTGGGATTTTATTTGTTGGGCTATATGAGCTCATAGATAATGGAAAAAATGTGAATGATTTAACATCTACAATTCAAGATTCTCAGGCTTTGTCAGATGCAAAGCTTTGGAATTCATGCTTTGGGCTTTTGAATTATGCTACTTTGCTAGGCTTATAGAAATTTGAAATGGTATCCTCTCAACCCAAACTTGAGGCATCTTGTAAACATGTTTGTGAAGGCTTTATTTTAGGCAAAATGCAGCATTCCTCCTTCCCAAAATATGGTTCAATTCAAGCTACTCAAAATTGCAACTTGTTCACAATGATGTATGTGCTCCTATGCATACACCTTTTGGGGATTACCTTTACTTCGTAACTTTTATTGGTGATTTTTCCAGGCATGCATGGTTGTATAGACTAAAATTCCAAAGTGTTTATGTGCTTCAAAAATTTTTTGGTTTTGAATGAAAATGTGCTAGCATGTAAAATGATCACCTTCCATTCGGATTGAGGGAGGGAATACATGTTTTTTGATTTTAATGCCTTTCTAACTGAACGTGGGATAAGACATGAGTGTACTGCGTCATATACACCTCAAATGAATGGATTTGCTAAAAGGAAGAGCACATCACTTATGGAGATGGTGATGTGTGTGGTCAAAAGTGAGGCTTTACCACATAGCTTTTGGCTTGAGGTTGTTATGTGTTGAGCATATGTACTGAAGAGGTGTCCCAACAAAGAATTGTAGTCTATCACTCCATATGAGGCTTGGCATGGTTGCAAACCATCTGTTTCTCATCTTTGTGTCTTTTTTTGTCTCACATATGCATTAGTGCCTAAAAAACAATGCATAAAATTTGATGATAAAGTAGTAAAATGTATTTTTGTTGTGTTGAGTTTTGAAACCTAAGACTATCCTCTACATCATCCAGAGATTGAAGACATTTTGGTTCTCCATGATGTTTTGTTTGCGGGAGGTGCTATTCAACCATTGCTTTCATGTACTATAGAGACATCAATTAGCTCCAAAGTCATGTATGGAACTTTGTTGCCTCTTTATACAAGTGGAGAGTTAAGTGGTGGTCCAAATGAGGAAATTTTTTAGTCTTTATAGGTTTCACATGATGATGCAAATCATTCTAAATTTGATGCAAATTTACATGATGCACTTGTTGATGACAGCTGTGATATAGAGGAGGCAAAAACTATCCCTCAATGGCTAATGTAGAAATTACGAGATTGCAAATTAGATACGCTTTTGTCATATCCTAGTAATTTAGGTTCTTGTAGTGCTTCTTTTGCATTAGATTGCTATGTTATGGCTCTCTCTAGTCTTTTTTATGCAAATGAGCTTGTTTCTTTTGATGAGGCACAAAATTCAAAAAATTGGATGGCATCCATGCAATTAGAATATGATGCTATTATGAAGAATGCTACTTGGTCTTTATGTGACTTGCCTCCATGCAAAAAGGTCGTTGACACTAAATGGGTACAAAATGTGAAAAGTAGGCCTAATGGAATAGTTGATAGGTATTAGGCTTGTATTGTTGCAAAAGGTTATGCTCAAGGAAGAGGCATTGATTTTGATCAAACCTTCACATCTACATGCCAAATGACGATCGTTTGTAGCATTTGTGCACTTGCCGCTCATCATGGTTGGAATCTACATCACTTGGACATTAAATTTTCATTTTTGAAATGGTGATTTACATGAGGAAGTGTATGTATTTCAGTCTCATGATTTTGTGCAAAAAGGGCACGAAAACAAAGTGTGCAAGTTGAAAAAGAAATTATATGGTTTGAAGTTGCAAGTTGAGAAAGGCATTATATGGTTCGAAGCAAGTAGCACGTGGTTGGTATGAAAAGATACATGACTACTTCTTTGCACATGGTTTTAATCCAATTGAGAGCATCTTATATGTTAAGTGTGCAAATGATGTGCTTCTAATCATTGTTGTCTATGTTGATGCCATGTTACTCACTGGTCCTAATGAGAAGCACATTGCTGATTTTAAGGCTCATTTGCATGCCTCTTTTTTGATGTTAGATTTGGGGCACTTGGATCATTATTTGGGCATTTAGTTTATGCAAGCTGATGCAGAATAACTTTGTATCAAACAAAATATATTAACACATTATTGTAGTCTTTTGGCCTTGAAGATTGCAAACCTATTGCCACTCCTGTGGAAACAGGTTTATAATTGAATCTTCATGATGTTGGAGATGCGTTTGATGTTGTTCTCTACGAGAAGACTATTGGATGCTTGATTAACTTAATGCATTACCCGACCTAATATTTAATTTTTTGTCCCTCATATAAGCAAGTTTATGCATTTCCCAGGTGTTAGTCATTGATAGGTGGTTAAGGATATCTTACACTACTTGGATTGTTTTATCCAAAGGGGGGATCACTACTAATAGATTTACATGCTTTTTCTGACTCATACTGGGCTCGTTGCTATCACACTCATGTGTCGAGCACTGGTTTTTTCTTCATGCTTGGTACGTCATGCATATCTTGGTTGATCAGGAGGCAACCTATTGTGGCCACTTCTAGTTGTGAGGCTTAGTATAGGGAAACTTTCACAGGGACTGTTGAATATGTGTAGCTTAGAACCTTTTGGTTTATTTGGGTGTTGATAATTTTGTAAACACCATCTTCACTGATAGGCAGAGCACATTGGCATTCGCAAAGAGCCCTCTGTTCTATGCTTGCACAAAGAACTTTGAGATGCGCTATCATTATGTCAAAGAGATATTCTCTGTCGGAGACGAAAATTTGGCATGTACCCACAGAGGAGAAGGTTGCAAACCTTTTCACAAAGGCTCTACCTAGGGAGAAGTTTGAAGCATTTGGAAAAGCTTTGTTCTTACTTCCTTTTGTGGAAGATTCCACACAGCTTGCCACTTCCTTATAGATAAGTGGTAGCTCCTTGTTCATCATACCACTGTGAGGGGGGATTTGTTGAAATATTTTGGTACTGACATGTGTGAACACACTTATGACTACTAGGGCACTTTTTTCCCTTTTTAGGAGATCCTTTTCCTCTAGCTTCTATATTTTCCTATAATACTAAGGGGTTACTTATCTTTGTAGATCTAGTTGGTAATACATTGAGTGTTGTGTCTTGTGTTCCAAGCTTCTTCTTCCTCAGTGTGCTGTTTGTGTTCTTCTGCAGACCTCAAACTCCAACAATTTTTACTAGTTTGGACATTGGTCTAGATCCATGTGTGAAGAAACTTCCACATGAGGACCAATTTCTTATTTTGTATAAGGGGCTACTACACATCATTGAACTTGATTTTTCATCTAATCAAGGACCAATCTCTATACCACTTATTCTTTATGCATTGATTAATATCTAGATTTCTTTTGTTTGTTTGAATATCTTTTATTGTCCTTCCATTGTTCCCATTCATAAACTTTAAATTGGAAGGATCTTGACTGAGCATGGAAGGAATCTTTTAGGAGTTGTTGTGGTGATGATCAATGTCCTTGAGTTAGATCCAACATCTTCTATATTCGTTCCAAAGATGTGTCCACTTACCAATATCTTTCAAACAAAGCCTCTCAACTCTATGTATATTCTCTTTCTCAGCATCCCTACTACCAAAGATGAAGAACCAACTTCTAGAATCATGTTGTCTCATGCTAAGAACCCACTATCTCTAGATGTTATTGATTGAGAATAAGGGATTCATTTTGTTTCAACCCTTTTGCAAAGAGTAGATGAGATCCACACACTTACGGACAACCAGAAGTAGAAAGAAAAACAACATTTGTCGATCATGTTTTTTACATTATGAGGACTCAAGAGAGGGAGTTCTTCTCATAGTTTTTTAGGATAATCTTTGCCCAAGTGACTTTATCATTATAGCAAGACTTGATGATCCATTCAATCAACAACTTGTGTCAGACATTGATCTGCAGGGATCATGACATTGATCCATAGGGATCAGTCCATGTGTGTGAGGGACAAGAGCCATCTAGCCAAGATCCTAAGCTCTAGGGATACCCTAAGGTACTTAGTAGTAATGCGAATAAGTGTTGCATGATGGCCATATATTCACACTAGACTATTTTAGAACATTTCTATTTTTAGAGTATAAGAGGGTATATATGGATGGGAGGAGAGTCACACACACATCATTCAAGCCTTTGTCTTACAATTGGTTACAATTGGTATGAGAGAAAAATTTTGATCTTGGTTTTCTTCTTCTCCATGGAGCACGCTCTTTCTTGTGCATGTTTTTGAGTTTTCTAGCCATCGTCGACCTCATTAGGTGTGCTTTTTGTTTCGGTTGGCTTTTGCTTTTGATAGAATTCTCCATGGGGCACGTTCTTTCTTGCGCACGTTTTTGAGTTTTTCGGCCATCATCGACCTCATCAAGTGTGCTTTTTGTTCCGATTGGCTTTCACTTTTGAGAATTGGTGGGTGTAGGGTATTAAAAGAGGATGGTGGGACCCTGGCGCCTCGTAAGACTCCACAACACGTTCAATGCAGAAGGGCCAATGGTGTTCAACTGGATTGAAGAAGACCTCACACATGGGCACTAGGGCTTAAAATTGATAGGCATACCTAAAATTTCTTATGACAGGCATTCTTCTCCATTCTCTTTCATATGACAATTCTTTTTAGAATTTGAAATTATGCATTACACTTTATAAATTACTATGACTTGTAGTTTTTCACTCACGATTATATACAAGTTTGAGTGCTGTATTTTTGGAAGTTACTATGAGATATATCTTCTGATTTATAAATAAAGTTTTGGCACAATATTTTTATAATATCTATCAGTTCCATATTCATCGCTATATAGTGCTTACCTGCATAATCCATTTTGGGCCAAGACTTTTGTGTAGTGCAACAGACATGGTCGAAGTCCAAAGAAGCTCAGAGCAGAGCTTTGACAAGCTCTAAATGCAACATCTATTATGATGGATTCATGTAATCATCAGACTATAGTTAGAATGCTTCAACACTTTAAGCAAAAGTGAGAGCAGAATTCCAAGACTTGTTCTTGAAAGAATTACCTTCTGGTTTGCCTCCTTATAGGAACATAGAGCATAGAATCGAATTGGTACCAGAAAGGAGTTCGATCGATCGGCCACTATTTTGAATGAGTTTGTAGGTGGAAAATGAAGTCCCCAAGGTCCTAGATGAGTACATATAGGAAGGGCTAATTAGACCCAGCTACTCACCTTTTGCAGCACTAGTTCTTTTAGTGAAGAAGAAAGATGGATCTTATAGGATGTGCATAGACTACCGAGCACTCAATAAGATTACTATCAGACACAAATATCCTATGCCCAAGATTGATGATCTCTTAAGTGCTCTAGGTGGAGCCGTTGTATTTAGTAAAATAGATTTAAAAAGTGGCTACCATCAGATTAGATTAAGAGATCATGATGTACATAAGATAGCTTTTAGGACTCCTTTTGGATATTATGAGTATTTGGTCATGCCATTTGGTTTGATTAAAGCACCAGCAAGGTTTATGATGTTAATGAATGATATTTTACATTCATTCATTGAAAAGTGTGTTGTTGATTTTGTTGATGATTTTTTTGTGTATAGTAGGAATGTACATGAGCATGAACATCATTTGAGATTAGTATTTAATGTGTTAAAAGAAATTAAGCTATATGTTAATCCAGAGAAGACTCAGTTGTTTCTTCCAAGGATAGAATATCTAGGGCATGTGGTATCATTTGATGGGGTTCATATGGATCCCAAGAAGGTCTCAGTTATATTATCTTGGCCTAATCCTCAGGATGAGGGGTATTTATGGTCATTTCTAGGACTTTTTGGTTTTTGTCAAAAATTCATCTCTTCATATTCGTTGATAGCAGTGCCTATGACAAACATTTTTCTTTTTCTTCATTTGTTTTTTTTTTCCGTAATTTTTTCTTGTGTTTTTATTTGTTTTCTCTTTTTTTTCTTTTTTGTTTTTTCATCTCCGACATTACTCCTTATCCTTCCATTGTGCAACTAATGCATGGTGTTCAGGTACACTAAAGAGGATTTCTTCGGAATTTCGAAACCACACATAAAACTTTGGAATTCAATGTCCAAGTTAAAGGACAGGAGATTAATTGTCTGGACTAGGGTGAAGATATCAACTGAAGTTAATAAGAGACCCCCTTCTCTCACATGCATATATACATATATCTATCACCATTGAAACTTGTCCATACTCACATGTGCTCATGCTCACAAGAAACTTTACACACATGCTCGTGTGCCCCGGATCCCATATACTTAATGACAAACACATTCATTTTAATGCATGCTCACCTACACCTCTCCCTAGCACACACATCTTTGGTAATCGTGCCCTCGATACCAACGTATCTGCCAATGCAAAACACTTAATCGTCCTCATCCGGGTGAGTATTTCTCGGTTCCTTGCATCAAAATCACACTAGTAGACCACCCTTTCTACACAATTCATCATGTAACACTGGCATAAACAAAGAATTTGACAAAGTGAAAGAACTACGATCAACCATAGTCAAAATGATCTTACCAACTCCCATAACAGGATAAGAGGAGTTGTTGGCACATGTAATAGTATTCCTTGTAGGGGCAGGCTCGAGTGAAGAGAAGAAACTGTGCTGCAAGGTAATATGTTTGGTCTCCCCATTGTCAAAGTACCAAACATTTGAGTCTACTGCAGATATGCAATGCTCATGAGACGATGGGTCAAAACTGCAAACAATAGTAAACGCCCATTCTTCTTCATGCACAAGATTAGTAGACTCTGTTTTTGGTGTAGAGGCTTCTGCAACAACCATTCCAGCCTCTTTCTTCTTTGCCTCTTTAGCAGCCAGTTTTTTGACAATTCTTTATGATATGATAATTTCCTTTATAGTACTTGCAAAACAATTTCTATTTTTCTGAATTCTTTTCATCTTTGTCTTCCCTCTTCGATTGTGCAGAATTAGCAAATTTCTGCTTACTAATTGAAGAGCTTCATTTTCCTTTGCCCTTCTAACTAGCCAGGAAAGCTTGATTTGCAACACGCATAATGGACCTATTCTACCTGGACTCATCTACCTGCAACAGAACAGAGACTAACTCGTCAAATGACAAGATATTTGGATTGCCTTTCATCATCACCCAAAGACTAGAAGCAAAACTCTGATATGAATCAAAAAGACCATTCAGAATGTTCTGCACAAGTGAGCTATCTGGTATTACCTCATCAGTAGAAATCAAGTGTTCCTTCAAGTCTTTGTCTTTGTTAGAAAACTATCCATAGAATCACCTTCATTCATGTGCTCACTCTCCAACTATTTTCAGAGGTAAGCAACACGAGCCTTACAATGTGGTAAGCATATCCCAAGCATCCTTAGCTGTTCGGAAAGAGCGAATGTAAGGAATAATGGCAAGTTTGATAGACAAAGTTATCAATGCATGTGCTTGGGCAATTTTGCCATCCCAACAAATTTGCTTTGTAGTAGGTGCAGCACAAACTGCAACATGAATAGGGATATGTAGAATATCATCATCTTCGACACCTTCTACATCAGCTTCAGTAGCTACAGTTGTAACAGTTGGAGGTGTGATATGACGTTTTTCAACACCCTGCATAATGTTCCACAGTCCTTTTGCAACCAATAAATGTTGCATCATATAAGCCCACAAGGGGTACTTGGTACCATTCAACTTATCCTCAACAACCAACATACGAAATACATCACTGCTTTCAGCCATGGACATTGACCAAAATACCTTGATGCAAAAAATTGATTGTATCTCAAGAAGTTGAACGAAACTACCTAGATGAGTTCTGCCAAACCTGTACTAGACTTCGAGATGCTTATACTGGCGAACCAAAACAGGTATATACCTTTGGCACAAAAAGATGAAATAGAGTACAGAAGCGCTATGATAATGCGTTCAGAGGTCGAAATGAGCTCAGATCACGATTTTGGCACAACAAAGCGAAGCAATTTTGATCTTTGAAACACCCTCAGTATGCTCACAAAATTTCTCCGAATCTGAGACTGCAACTGGAGAGGTGTTGACGACGCCCTAGATGAAGCGACGACCTGCTCTGATACCAATCGTTGGAGTTAGACGCCTATGGAAGCACGCAAACATCACAAGGAAGAAGAAGAAGCTTGGAGCACAACACACAATACTGAATGTATTACTAGAGAATGTACAAAGATGAGTAACCCATTGGGGCAATAGGCATATATACAAGCTGGGGGAAAAAAGCCTCCTAAAGAGGGAAAAAAGTGCCCCAACGGTCCTAGAGTGTTCACACACATCACTACCTAAATATATCAATAGCTTGGACATATACTAGGTTAGAATACTATTAGAGAAGCTTCAGAATCTCTAGAAAGGTTATTTGAAGCTACCAATAGAGCATGGCAAACGCAACTTACTGGTGAGCTAACAAGAGTAGAAAGAGAAGCGATGATAATCAGTTAGTGATTATATTCTTGAGGTAAATTCTCTTATTGAACCATTCACCTCTATCGATGCATCACCTAGTGAGGATATAAAGTTTAATATCATGTTAAATGGCTTGAGAGAAGATGAACGATGGAATTCTTTCATAATATCTATCCTAAATCTAGAGAATCTACCATCCTTTGAAGATTTACAAATGCCTATGATGACTATAGAAATCAACATAGAAGGTGGAAATTCTTATCACTCTCAAAAAGGTAGTCAAGGGCAAACTTTTTATACTCATCTAATAGAGCAATAGGTAGAAGAAATTAGAGAGCAGGAGGAAGATTCAACAACAACGCAAGAGGAATAAGAAGCCTTAATACTACTAGAGGAGGACGAATAATACAACAAGGTCAACAACATGGATCTTTTTGGGAAGATCCATGTCAAGTCTTCAACAGGATAGCCATAGGTGAGAAGCATGGTAGAATCTTTACTTTTGAAGTAGAAGAAACTAGGAACATAACTATTTGGGTCTCAAATCATAAGTGTTCTTGAAGTGTGGCATAAAAGACTTGGTTATGTGAATGAAAGAACCTTGAGGGATATATGAAGGGATCAAAGTGTTCTATGGTTGCGAAACATAGCAAAACAACACATGATCAATAGATATGATGTATGTTAGATTGGGAAGGCACAAAGATAACCATTCAATCACAAAGGCTACATCCACAACAACCTTTTGGACTTAGTACACAATTATGTGTGAGGAAAAAGTAAAGAAACTTCCTAAGCAAGATCAAGGTATTATGTTTCCTTTTTTTTTAATCAAGAATGAGAATGAAGTGTTTGTATGATTCAAGAAGTACCTAACACATGTGGAGAATCATATAAGTAGATCATTGAAGAAACTTTGATCTATTGGAGGGGAAGAATACTTCTTTAAAGAGTTTGATGAATTCTTTTAGGATAAAGTCATCAAAAGAGAGGTGACTACCAGGTATTGTCCTCAATGGAATGGAATTGCATAAAGAAGAAATAAGACTCTAGTTGCATCAACTAGAAAAAATCTTGAATAAAAGAATCTACCACACTATTTATGGGCAGAAGCGATCTTAATAGTTGTATATCTTGTGAACAGACTTTCATCCGCAATTCTTTAAGGTATGACTTCTTATGAAGATTGGAATGGTAGAAAACCGAGTTTAGGTCATTGCAAGGTATGTGGTTATTTAGCTTCTCTACATGTACCTTCACAAATTAGAGGTAAAAATGAGGAAAGAGAAACCAAGGGAATATTCATTGGCTATGATTCAACTCAGATGGGCTAAAGGTTTTATAATCCTTCCACGAAGAAATTCACCACATGCATGGATGTTTTGTTTGAAGGACACAAGTCATGGTATGATGAAGACAAACAAAAGGTAAACCTACAATATGATCATGATTCTTATTTCCATCCATTCAGTAGCAAGCATGATACACAGGTCGAGGATCCAAGAAGTGATATAGATGATGATCAAGATGAGAAGGAAAGAGATTAAGAGATGTGGAAGTCAAGAGTAAAGGCTTAGATGCAAGAATGTGGAGAATGCTCCAAGCATACTCCTAGAAGGTCCACAAGGGAGAAGGGACAACCAAAAGGTATGAATATGATTCTACATTTGTTACAAAGCATTAAATTTACTTGGAAAAAGTTTCAAATTTAGAAGAACCTTCAACTTATGAGGAAGCAAAAGGTAACTCTAATTTGGATAAAACTATGAAAGAGGAGATAAAAGCCTTAAAAGAAATGGATACTTGGGAGCTGGTGTTTTGTTTTGGACTCCAAGTTGTCCTCTCCAATCATGAAGTAACAAAGAATCAACAAATCATCTTTATTTTGTCAATCCTAGGAATATCCACAAGACCACAGCCCCTTCAAGATAATAGATTCAAGGAAATCAGAGATTGATGGCTGGATTGCTGAGAGAAATTGAAGATGAAGAGAAAATCTTGAGTTTACCATAACTAAGGCAAATCTCCATCATTTTCCACATTCTTTATGTCAAAACCATGCCATTTCATTAGCAGAATACAAATATGAACTCAAAACTGAAAAATATCACCTGTATCATAAAGACGAGACAATCGCGATTCTGTACCAACAGACGATTTTCACAATTTTGGAACTTCCTTCAGTCCTTTCCACTCATTTACAGCAATAGGTCTCTCTCTTCATACAACTTACTCAGTAATACACAAATATGACTCACAAATCTCCATGATTAAGCAAGAGACAAGCTCACACATCAAAAGAAATACACTCAACAGGAGAAAACACGATTTTGCAGAAACTCTTTCTTCTCTATTGATAGCTTGAGCAAATGACTAACCAACCTCTCCAAAATAGAGAAAATTGACTTATATACATTTTCAAGTGTCCCTTTTCACACTTGATATTAGGTCTTTTTCTCTAATTTTCTAAAGAAATGCTATCTAAGAGTTTCTAAAAATTCTACAAAAATTACATGAGATCCTCAACCACATAAGGAAGACTCTTCCTTATTTTTACAATCATTGCATAAATATTTTACAAGTTTTTTTGACTTTTTACTAATTTTTTACATCAAAAATGCTCTTCAAAAATACACCTTCCAACATCCTTCCCCTCCTAAGCCTTTCGGCTCCTGACGAAAGATTTTCTTATGTGAGCTCAGCTTTATTTCTTCTTCCTTTGATATACTTGTGACACCAAGTCATGGCTCTTCCTTTCTGTCACGTTCAAATTATTGACCATTTCAAATAAAGCTTTCCTCCATTGTACTGCAGCTTCAGGCTTATCTATGACATCCTTCTTCAAATATTCTGTGTAAGCAACTTCATAGGCAGTAAGTCTTGCTTTTGTAACAACTGATAGGTTTCCAAAAATCTCTGACTCCCTCTCAAAAAACCCATAATCAAAAGCATCCTCAAAAATCTGTAAGTAATGGCTACCCAAAAATATAATTCTGCTGTAGTAGGCCATTAAGCAGATCCTGTCTGGTGTCTCACTTAAATCAAACAAAAGAGCATCTGTTGGTGAATTAAAGCCTATGTAGTTCAAAATTCTGATATCTGTATCAGTGTAGGTCTCGATACAGGCTAGAATCAATCTCATTATTCTGACAAGTAATATACAGGCTGGATCATTAACATCTTTATATGTCGTTAAAACTGACTCAGCAGTATTCACCATGTAATTTTTTGTAGGCCAAGTGCCTGCCTTTGGACCTGCTATTTTTGGAAAATTCAGCCATTTTGCTGGAATCTGCCCTGTTTTCCTCCTTTCCCAAAAAACAGTCCATTCTCTTCTTCTGGCAACTGGACAATAGGCTGGGTTGATCTTTAAATTCAAAGGTGCCTCTTTCCAAATTTTCCTGCATTCCTTATTGGCATCCAACCACTTATTTCTCCATTTAGGATTTGCTCTTTCAAATAACTCCTTCGTGACATTAATATCTTCTTCATACTCAAGGTATTTGTTCGGAGATAGCCCTACTCTGGCTAATTGATAATTCTTTATACTCTCCAAAATCATACAGAAAGGTATTCCCAATCCATCTGCAGCCCAATGATGCTGATCTGGATTAATGCCTTTATTCAGAGCAAAGGTAACTATTTGATCTTCATACTCATCATGTATTTTCCTGATAAATTCCATTCTTGACTCTCTATTGGTCAATAATTTCTGTACAAAATCTTCAGAATATTCTTCCTCTGTTTCTTTGGCTGCTGGTTCCTTGTTCTCTTGTTCCCTGTCAAAATCCCCTGTTTCATATTCCCTATTGTCTATATCTTCTGCCTGTACTTGATCTTGAATTTCTTCTGGAACTTTTGATTTCTCCAACTGTTTCTGTAGTTCTTCTATAGTCATCATTGAACTTTTGTTCTGAGCTGCCCATAACTCCTTTTCCTTCCTCCACTCATTTCTTTCTTCCTCCATCTTTGCTTGCCATTCACTTCTTTCCTTCTCTACCTTTATATGTAATTGATGATATCCTCTCATTGATGTGGCAGCATGAGTGTTTGCCTGTTTCTCCATTTCCTTGGCCTCTTTTAATTCTATTTGAAGTCTTTGAATTTCTTGATGCAGCTCTTCCTTTTCTTCCTCTTTCAATTGAACAGATTTACTTCCACCTTGTAATTGACCTTCTTCTAACAACACTTTATTAATCTCTTCATGTGCTCTAGTCAGAATTTGATAAGATGTTTGTAAAGTTCTGTATCTTCCTCCTATGGTTTTTAATTCCATATCCATTTTGGCATTCTGCTCTGATAACTTTACACTCTTTTCTTCCAAATATTGGATCCTGTTCTGCTTCTGAACCTCAGCTTCTTCCAAAGCAATGATTCTATTGAGATATTCTTCATTCCTTTCCTTTATCAACCTTAATTGCTCTGTCATCTGCTCTTTTTCTTTCTTGTGTTCTTTGATAATTAAACTGCCTTTTTCAAATTCTGATTCAGCCACCATTCCTGATATGATCATATTTCTGCTAGATGGTCTGAATTGTTCAATGTTGCTCATAATCATTTGACAAGCTGATCTTATATTTTTGGGTATTCTTTCCAACCCTACTTCTATTTCAGTCTGTCTAACTTCAATTTGCTTATCTTCTTTATCCACATCATCTTCTTCTGCTTCTGTTTCATCTTCTATGTCCTGCATATCTTGTTCTTCATCACTGTGATAATAGTTCTCTGTATCCTGATTGTTATCATCCTCTTCATAAACTAGTGCTCTGTCATTTGCACTCTTCTGCTCTGAGAAATCTGAAGCTTCCTTCTTTTCTAATGGCTTCTTGTCTTCCAATACTTGTTGCTTCTCTGTGAAGAGCTGGTTTTCCTTAATTAGTATCTCCTTTTCTTGTGTTAGGGTTTCCTGACTTTTGTTTGAGTCCTTTTCAACAAGAATTTGTTGAACTTTCCTGAGTTGGTCTTCCTGTTCCTGCTTTTCCTGAACTTCAACTGATTCAATTTCTTTTGTACCAGCAACCTGGTCATTACTTTTCTCTTTTATGCATTCCTGATCTTGCTCCTCAATATCCATAAAATCTGCTTCCACCTCCTGTTCTTGATCATTCTTAGATGTAAATTCCTCACTGCTTTTTATATCCTGCAGCACATCCTTTATACTTTGAACAATTCCTTCCTCTATTACTTGTCCCAAAACCTCTTGAGCATTCTTTTCTGATTCTAACTCCTTGCTTTCCTGTTCTTTGGATGCATCCTTCTGTTGATCATTTGAACTGCCGAATACTCTCTTTGCTAGTTCCTCCAAACTTGCAGTCAACCTTGCATTTAATTTGAACTGTGTCTGTGATGGGTTGGTCCATATTGAATTTTTGTCAACATTCATTATTCCAGAACTATCTTCATTTCTCTTCTGGTCTTCCTCTTCTGTCATCCTTGCCTTTCCTTTTAACTGCCTCCTTTTTTCTTCAGCACTCATCTGTGGAACTATTTCCTCCTGTGTCTGCTTCTCTTGAGGTTTCTTACTTGAATCCTCAGGTGTTTTCACTTTTTCCACAGCCTGTACAGCTATATTGGGAGTGTTGGGTATTGACAGATTTAAACTTTTTAGCAAAAAACTCTCAATGTCGCTATCTGAATCAGATGAGAATCGTGAAGATCCTCCCACTTCTTGTTCTATAGGCTTTGACACTTCCATCACTGAGGTTAGCTTTTGTGTTTCTTTGGTAATTACTTGTCTCATTTCTTTTATCACAGGTTCATCTGCCATCTTTCCTTTCCCTTTCTTTATCATCTTCTTCTTTTGAACAGGTTTCCTTGGCATCTTCTTTTTCACTATCACCGTAGTTCTGGCCTCTGGAGGTCCTTGCAACTCCTTGAAGTATGCCAGCAATTCTACCTCCTTCTTTACAAATATCTCTTCAGTTTCTGCTGCCATCATTTCTTCATGCAATGCTTCATAGTGCTCCACCTCTTCTTGGATCCAATCGGTAGCTTTACATGAAAAATCTTCCAGCATTTTTTGATATTGTGCCTCGTATATGGCTCTTTTGCTGTTTCCTTGAGTGAGATAAGTGTAAAGTTGTTCTTTGCTTGTCTGCGGAGGATGAGGTTCACTGGAGGATTGCACCTTTTTTTGTGCTGCCACCTGTTCCTCTCTTGTTTCTTCCGCCTGTTCTAACTCTACTTTTCTGGGGTCCAACTTTCTTTTCTTTACTGGAATCACTTCCTCAGATATTACTTTTCTCTTCATTCCTGTTCCCCTCATGCGAGTTTGTCCTTCTGATTCTCTTCCAAGTGCCTTCTTTGGGGGGCTTTTGATTCCTGACATCAAATTTCTGAAGTACTGTGCCTCAGGAGCTAACTTTAACTGTTCTTCCATACCTAGAACATGATAAATGATTTTTGTCAAAAACTGGGCTCCATTCATGAATTTCTTCTGCTCCCAGTGCTTTGCTGCTTCCTTCAGCTGTTCATGGATGTAAGGTGAGACATCCATCACCCCAAATGGCTTGGTTCTATCTTTGTTATTGAACATTAATAGAGTTACTGACTTATGAGGCATGGTATACCTTGGTAATTTCGGAAAACAAAAGAACTGCAAGAACATTCTTATAGCATATTCTTCATTTTCTTTTCCCTTGAAGTCAGTGAACTTTACATACCCCGTGTAAGTCTCCTTATTTTTCTTGACAAAACTTTGGTCCAGTTAGTGCCCATTGGATAGAACTGTAAGGCGGCTCTGATATGTTCTGCTTTGATGACTATCCCTGCCTCCTGATTGTCTTTATTCTTCACTTTACATCTGAAGTAGGCATCATTGCCTTTTCCCACTTCCTCCAAAGTTCCCATCACTTGTGCTACTCTTTCAAAGTCAATAAAGAAAATAGGTTCTTCTAAGAGCTTGTGCAATCCCACAGCTTTCCATCTTTTGAGGTTGACAGAAGTTTTCTGAAACCTGTAAAATTCTTGGCACAGCATGGTGTACTTATATCCTCCCACTGCTACTGTGAAGATATGCTGTCCTATCACTCCCAGAATTTCTTTAAGTTCTTTTGCTATTTTTTCAGCTTCTGGGATTTCTTGGTCTTCATCGGATTCTAAGTCCACTTGTTCTTCAGCTGAATCACTGTCCAAAAACCAGTGTCCTCTGGACAACGTCACTGAATCAGCTTTGAAGTCGTGGATTGCCAACTCCTTTGTATTCACCATCCTGTATTTATATATAACAGAAAAGAAAATACTCCACCCACATGAGTCACAAGATTTCATAAGAAAATACTATATTATTCTGGAATGTTACTGACATATAAAAAATAAGAAAGACAAGTTCCCAGCAATTTTTGCTTTTTTTTTCAAGAGACTCAATTTTAAGTGAGCAACACAGGTGTAGCAAGACATCTATTGTGCTCTCTCCAATTGTCACTTCTTTACTCAAAAAACAATTCCTGAATTAAAAGGATGATGCTAGAAAAGATGATTAATGAAGAAACTTGAAAAAGTAATGGTAAAAAAGAAAAATGATCACAAAAAATTAAAAATCAATAAGACAAAACAACTTTTTTCCATAATAAATTACTCTTTCCCTCCCTATATCTTGCTTTGTGTTTTTTTATTTTAGAAAGAAAATCAAGAAAATAAAATATATTCTTCTGGGCTTTTTTTTTTTTTTTTTTTTTTTTTTTTCGTCTTCTTTCCTTCCCCTCCTAATTTTCTTCTAAGGGGAAAGAAAGAAATATTTTTTTGTCCTTTTCAAAATTCCAAAAATAGGTCCACGGTGGATTATCCCTCTTCCATTGACCCAATTCTGATTTTTTTACCCAGTAATATTTTACTCCATTTGTCCTTCTGTTATGGAAATATCCATGCTCTGTGGATGAACATTTTTTGACATTTTTTGGCTTCCATATCCATTTTGTTTTAATTTCCTGTTTTGGTGAGCCATAACTGTGCATGACCTGTTTCCATATTCTTTTTGTTCTGTTTTGTTGATATTGCAACTTTGGCAATAATAGTCTTCTCTGTTTTGTCTCCTCATCAACCTTTACCTTTTCAGTCTTTTGCTGATCTTGAGTGTATGAAGCTTGATCACTTTGTATTGTCAAAATGTTCCTGTCCTTCATTGAGAAAGCAAATCCTTCGAGATGTGGGTCATGAACATCCATATGAACTACCTGCTCTTCATTACTCAGAAAGAACATTAAAAACTTTTTGTCCTTGATGGTCAAATTAAGCTTCATTTTTTCAAAATTTAAGATGACTTTACCTTGTTTGAGCCATGGTTGCCCTAAAATCAGCTTTTCATTCATTAAATGGTCTGGCCACTCTTCACAATCTATCTCCATATATTCATTATTAAATTTAACTTTAATAGAAAGTGAAGATATGCTTTGAATTCTTTTCCCTCCCAGGGTTTTGATCAAAATTCTGCTTTCAGCTCTCTTAAGATTAAACTTATTGATCAAGGCTGAGCTAATTAGATTCACTTGAGCTCCCGAGTCTATCAAAACCCTTATGTTTTCATTCTGGTAATTCATCATAATCAAAGGCAAATGTTCTTTTTGTTTTAGAGTGTTTTCACATAAGCACACTTGTTTCAATTTTCTAATTCTCTCTTTGGCTTCCAGTTGAGCCTCCTTTCTAACACTTTCTTCCTCTTTTTTCATATTTTGAGCCTTTTGCAATCTTCTCCATTCCTCAGTAGTTAATGGGCACTCATACCTCTTCACTCTACATCCACTTATGAAATTTGGCATGATTTCCCCATCAATATTGGCTAACTGAATAGCTCCACTTTTGCTTATCTGATGTATGATATATGGCCCATGACCTTTTTTCTGAAACTTTTTCTGATGTTCTTTGATTGTGTAAGCTAAGACCAGGTCTCCTTCTTGTAGATCTTTGTCTTTTATGTGAACATCATGATAAGCTTTTTGTCTTTTCTTGTTTGTGTATATACTCATCACTGCTTGGAGTCTCGATGCTCCCAGTTTTTCTAAGTCTATGACTCTCTCAGATAATTCATGTCCTGTCCAATTGTATTGGCTACCCACCTTCAGTGTTGGAATAAGAAATTCCATGGGTAAAACTGCATTCTGGCCATACACCAAATTAAATGGTGTGGTCCCTAAAGCTGTTTTGTATGCCACTCTATAAGCCCAAAGAACATGATTCAGTTGATAATCCCAGTCATTTCTGTTTGTGTTGACTAATTTGGTCAATACATTGCAAAGTACTTTATTAGTACTTTCTGCTAACCCATTGGCTTGTGGGTGATATGGGGCTGACTTATTGTGACTAATCATGAAATAATTAGTCATGTTTTCTATGATTTGATTCAAAAAATGAGTCCCCCTATCACTTACCAATTCAATTGGTAGTCCAAATCTAGTGATAATGTTTTCATACAAAAATCTAGCAGTGGTGTGAGCATCATTTCTTTTAGTAGCTTTGGCCTCAGCCCATTTTGTCAAATAATCTGTAGCCACTAGTATGTATTCTGCATGAGATTGTCTGGCTGGAGGATGTATTGGTCCAATAAAGTCCAATCCCCATTTACTAAAAGCTCTGGCTGAAATTAAAGGAATTAATGGCATGTTATCTCTTTTGTTTGGTTGGCTTACCCTTTGACAGACATCACATCTTTTTACATAAGTTCTAGCATCGGGAAATAGGGTTGGCCACCAAAAGCCAGAATATAAGATGAGTTTGGCTGTTCTATCACTTGAGAAATGTCCTCCAGCTACTCCTGAGTGTGCCATTTCCAACATCTCTAAATACCTTTCTTCTGGAACACAAATTCTCAGATATCCATCCATTCCTTTCTTGTATAATTGTTCTCCTATGAGTTGATATTCCTCTGAGATCACTTGTAGATTTCTTGAATCAGCACCAGCTATTACTTGTTCCCCTTTCTCCTTTCTCTTCAACTTCTCAACAATATTTTCACTCCATTCAGGGTTTTTCTGAAACCAATATAGAGTTACTAATTCTGCTTTCTGCCATGTTTGACATTTTTGACAATTATCAATATATCTCTCCACATCTTGAATCTTATTTGGCCAATGTACTCCCATCCTATTAAGGTTACTAAGAGTGACAATTGTAGAAGCATGAGTACATGGATTCCAGCAATGAGCTTTTCTTACATATTCATGTTGCTCTTCTTCTGGAGTACAATATTCCAGTATACCTGACTGATTGAGGTGATACAAATGTCCAGCTAACAACATGAAATTCCTGCTTTGTAACACCAGATGTGTGTTATTTGCTAATGACCTACAAGGTCCCATGGTTAGCAAGGGAATTAATGACATCGACCATTCAGGAACACTTTCCACCTTGAATAAGTATGTATCTGGCAAATCATCATCTATAGGTGAACTAGGTTCTTTTGACTGAATTCTTGATAAATGATCTGCTCTCAAGTGTGTTTTTCCTTGTCTAACCACCACCTCAAACTCAAATTCCATTAGTAAAAGAAACCATCTTACTATTCTTCCTGTATGACATGGTTTATTTACTAAATAGAGTAGAGCTTGGTGATCCACAAAGAATTTAAACTTGTTGGCCAATAGATAATGTCTGTATTTTTTGACAGCAAAGATCATTCCCAATCCTTCTCTCTCAGTAGTTGTGTAATTTTTTTCTGCAAAGTTTAATTGTCTACTTGCATATGCTACTGGAAAATCTAATTTGCTTCCTTCTATTGGTTGTGCTAACACGCATCCCAGAGCATAATTTGAAGCATCGACATGTACATGAAAGATTTTATCCCACTGAGGTGTTTTTAAGATTGGTGCTGTCACCAAACAAGTTTTTAATGTTTCAAATGCTTGGTCACATTCTTCAGTCCACTCAAACTTTGTGATGAGGGCATATAAGGGCTTGGCTATATCAGCAAATTTGTATACAAATTTTCTGTAGTACCCACAATGTCCCATAAAAGTCTGGAGTTCTTTCACATTTGTTGGTCTAGGAAGCTCTATTATGGCTTTTATTTTCTTCTCATCAGTAGAAATTCCATTTTTTGACACTATGTGACCCAACATTCTTCCTTGTCTGACATAGAATACACACTTTTCTGGGTTTAAGCATACTCTATATGTCCTGCACTTCCTGAATATTCTTTCCAAATCTTGTAAATGATCTTGTCTTTTTAAAGAAAAAGTGCATAAGTCATCTACATAGATTTCCATCACATTTCTCAGGAATTCTTTGAAAATATGACACATCAACCTTTGAAAAGTTGCTGGGGCATTGGTCAATCCAAAGGGCATAACCCTAAAAGCATAAACCCCCCATTCTGTAGAAAAGGCAGTCTTATGTTGGTCCTCTAAAGCTATAGGTACTTGATTGTATCCTGAGAAGCCATCTAGAAAACTATAGACTTCCTTTCCTGCAACTCTCTCAAGAAGATGATCTGTTATTGGCAGTGGATAACTATCCCTTATAGTTGCTGCATTTACTTTCTTCAAGTTAATGCATACCCTAAGTTTCCCGTTCTTTTTTGGCACCACAACTATAGGTGATATCCATTCAGTGTATTCTATTTCATAAATGAAATTAGCAGCCAACAACTTGTCAATTTCTTCCTTTATTTTGGCAGAGTATTTGTCATTAAATGTATAATGTCTTTGTTTGCTTGGTTTTGCATCAGGTGTCATAGGAATCTTATGCTCACAAATTTTTGGATCAATTCCTTTCAAATCTTTATAACTGTAAGCAAATACATCCCTATAGTTCTTTGCTAGGTTCCTTAATGCTTCTTCTTCTTGTGATGTCATGTCATCAGCTATTACTATTTGTCTCTCTTCTCCCTCTTCCTGTGTAATTACAATTTTCTTTGTTTGTTCTTCATTATCATATGCTTCCCCTTTCTTCTTCTCTCTTTTTGGTTTCATTCTCAGAAGTAGTCTGTCTTCTACTTCATAAGTTTTAAAGTTTGCTGGTACATCAAAGTATTGATCTCTGTTTATCTCTTTCTCTTTCTTTTCCTTTTCCTGGTCTCTTTCTGTTTCTTTGTGTTTATGTTCCTTGTATTTGCCTGAGATTTTGTCTTTGATTGCATCCTCAGCTTTTACTGTTTCCAAATATTGTGATTTTCCTTCTGTTAATATCATTTCTTGATTTTGATCCTCTTCTCTTTGTGATACTCCTATCATGTGTATGCCAATGTGGAAGATGTCAAATCCTTCCTCATTTTGAAATTCCATTCCCACATATTCCTCACTGGCCAAATCCATGGTAGCTAAGATTTGATTCCATCCATAAGGCTCAAACTCTTCATCTTTGAATTGTTGAGGCACATAATTTTCATCTTGTATTTCTCTTTCTTCCACACAATCTTCTCTTCTTAACTTCCTTTTCCTATTTGTGATATTTCTTAATATGTTACACTTCCAAACTGCTGATTCACCTTCTTCCTGATCCTCCCTCTCTGATTCTTCACTTTCTGGTTGATTTTGATGTATTTTATACCATTCTCTAGGAGATATGTCACAATAGTGGCCATTTCGTAAGTTTACTCTTGTTATTCTCCCCTGGTTCTGAAGATATAAACAATCATTACCCCAATCTTGTACAATTTGCATTTGTCTCATGAAGGGTCTTCCTAGGATAATTTCATAAGATGTGGATTGTGGAAATTCTACTATAGCAAAGGTATGCTCTATTTCTATGCCACATATGTCCACAATCACTTTTTCCCAAATTCCTAGGGGCTTTTCTATATATCCATCTGCAAGTTGTAATCTCATTTTAGTGGGTAGTAATTCCTTTCTTCCCCATTTCTCCCAGGTTTGTTTAGTCATTATAGCCACTCCTGATCCACTATCCAAAATGGCTTTTGCTGAATGTTTTTCATATTGTAATTTTAAGGTTGAATTCCCTTCTTCTCCTTCACAATATCCTCCTATTTTGTCAATAGGAATATACCATAGTTCCTCCAATTCTTGTGTTGGTGAATGAAGGTTTTCAGATATTGTTTCTTCTTTGTTCATCTTGTTTTGTAGATGAGGATTTTGTTTCAGCAAATTTTCCCATGTTGTATGACATGTAATACTACAATGTTCACCTAAACTCATTTGGAATGTTATGTTTGAATTTCCTTCTTTATCATTTTCCTTGGTTTTTGTTTTCTCATGCTGATCAAATGTTCTCCGAGAGCTGTCTTCTTCCCCTAATCTGAGTTGTGTTTCCTGGATAATTTGTTTGCATTTTAGCATCCTTTCATGTTCTAAATCTGGTATGGGATAAGCCATTGCATGATCTGCAGGGCTTGGTCCCTCTTGAATCCTTCCTTTATAGGCTTTGATTAGGGTGTCTAGGCTCTGAGAATTTCCTAATTCAGACAGATTCTGGGTCTTTTGATGAGAAGTATGTTTTGAATTTGTTTGTTCCTGACTGGAAGAATGTTTTGAATTTGTTTGTTCCTGACTGTCTTCTTCCAGACTTTTGCCCACTTTCCTTTTCTTTTCCCATTTCCCTCTTTGTCTATTTTTCTTCCCTTTTGATGTGGAACCCTCATTTTGTTCTTTAATTATTCCTTGTTGTTTGGCTTGTGCCCTTGTTATAACATTAAGTTCAATTTGATCATTGTCACTCAATTCCTCTTGTTCCATAATTTTGACTGTTTTTAAAGGTATGTTATTAGGTGTGTTCTGTTGTTTTTGGGGATTTTTTGGACAGTCCTTGATCAGATGTTCTCTACCACAATCCTTACAATATGCTCCCTCTATCCTGAATGTTGGAGGTTGTGGACAATCTCTAATGAAATGCTCTCCCCCACACCTATAACATGTTATCTTTGGTCCCCCTTTGAATTGAGGTTTTTGATTGGACATGTAGTTGTTAGTAATGTACATGAATGTTGCTGTGTCCATTTCAATTTTTCCATTTCCCAGATCTAGGGCTTTAAGCTCAGGTTCCCTTATTTCATAATCTTCCCATTCTTCCTGATGTCCCTCACTCCATTGATACTCCTCCTTATAAGGTGATCTGAATCTTGAATTTCCTTCGTCAATGGGTGTATATTTGACTGGTACCACATTGGTTGGAATGGGAGGTTGTTGTCCCAATACTGGTCTTGGTTGCTCGGTATAACCTGATTCCCTTTGAGCCATATAGTCTCTTTCCTTGACAGGTTGTTTGTTATAGAAGCAATCCTCCCTGGTATGGTTTGTCCATTTTCTCTCTAGTGTACAATACTTGAGTGTCTTCCTATCTTGTAAGTGTTGTGGTTTCTGATAAGGGCATTGTTGTGCCAGATGATTTTCTCCACAAATATAACATTTCTTGTTTGTGTTTATCCTAGAGTTTATCAGATTAGTTTTAGTGCTTACCTCTAGGGCTTTAGCAATAGCCTGAGCCAACTCTTCTGCTGGAGGAATTTTGTCTTCATAAGATCTGGGTTGATCAAATGCTAACAAATCTTGACCTCTGTTGTCCTCCAAATCTATTGCTTCCTTAACACAGGCTGCTAAATCAGGACATCTCCTATAGTACACTAGGGTCCTTAATTGGGCACTTCTCAATCCCTCAATGAATAAGGATACTTGTTTTGCCATGGAAGGTACTTCTTCTCTTGGGCATCTATCAATGTACTGCTTAAACCTTCTGGCTGCTTCCCTAACATTTTCCTCCTTTTGTTGTTTGAAGCTGTGTATCAATGTGGCTGTACTATGTTTGATTCCAGTCTTAGAGAATTCACCAATGAAAGCTTCTAAGAAAGATTCAATGTCTAGGTACATTTCTTTTCTCAAAGGAATGAACCATGATAAGGCTGGCCCTGTTAGGGTTAGACCAAATGCTTCAAATTGTACCTTGTAATCTTCTACTTCCTCTGCTCTAATCAGTTGTCTAAATTCTGCAGCATGAGCATGAGGATCTGAATACCCTTCATATTGGTTCTTCATGCATTTGGCTACTTGATATGGTCTAAGCATCCTACCCTGAGGTTGCCAATGAGGTCTTCTTCTGAGTGGGAAGTCATTGTTTCCTTCTGGTTCTCTGTCAAAGGGATTTGGTGAAGCATGTGTCCTTCTCCCATAATTTTGCTCATTATTAGTGTAGTTTTCATTTGGTCTAGGTATGTCTGGTTGTCCCATGTTATGTTCCCAAGGTCCTTTGTCAGCACATTGCCCTAGATCATTTGAATTTTCTGGGTCTTGAGAGAAGATGTATACACATCCTTGCCTGTCTTCATATCTTCCATCTTTGAATTGGGCTACTGGAGTTATATTCAGGGGAATTTCTAAATTTCTCAGTCTAATGAGGAATTTATGCATTCCATCCTGGTATATATAGGTTCCAAACCTATTTGTATACATGTACTTAAGGATGTTTCTAAAATCCCCAGTTTCTATTGACTCGTTTGTTTCATTTAGGTTTTCCATGTTATTTTCTTGGCTTAAACTTCTTTCTGATCTTTTATTACTTCCTGGCTCTTTTTCCTTCCTTGTTAGGTCTTGTTTAGGAATTGAATTTATTTTATTTCCAGATCTTAGTATCATTCAACTATTCTTGACAAATTTCTAATACTCAAAGGAGTGTTTGTCACAGTTTCCTAACCAATGTATTGCTTTTCCACAATTTTCTGTCCAAAATTGTGTGTGTTTTAATTTTCTTCCTATGTTTTGTGTTTTTCACGACTTTCTAATGAAATTAGGGTTTTTCACGATTTTCTACTGCCAGTAGTGTTTTTTCACGATTTTCAGATGAAAATCGTGTTTTTCACGATTTTATGATGCATTTGGGGTTTTTCACGATTTTCTGATGAGTTTGGGGTTTTTCACGATTTTCTGATGAATTTAGGGTTTTTCACGATTTTCTGATGAAAATCGTGTTTTTCACGATTTTGTGCCTACTTGTGAGTTTTTCACGATTTTCTGTTGAAAATCGTGTTTTTCACGATTTTCTACCTACTTGTGAGTTTTTTCACGATTTTCTGTTGAAAATCGTGTTTTTCACGATTTTCTACCTACTTGTGAGTTTTTCACGATTTTCTGTTGAAAATCGTGTTTTTCACGATTTTCTACCTACTTGTGAGTCTTTCACGATTTTCTGTTGAAAATCGTGTTTTTCACGATTTTCTACCTACTTGTGAGTTTTTCACGATTTTCTATTGAAAATCGTGTTTTTCACGATTTTCTACCTACTTGTGAGTCTTTCACGATTTTCTGTTGAAAATCGTGTTTTTCACGATTTTGTGTTCAAAATCGAGTTTTCCACGATTTTGTGTGAAAATCGTGTATTTCACGATTTTGTGATCAAAATCGTGTTTTCCACGATTCTGTGTCAAAATCGTGTTTTCACGATTTTGTGTTCAAAATCGAGTTTTCCACGATTTTGTGTGAAAGTCGTGTTTTCACGATTTTGTGTTCAAAATCGAGTTTTCCACGATTTTGAGTGAAAATCGTGTATTTCACGATTTTGTGATCAAAATCGTGTTTTCCACAATTCTGTGTTCAAAGTCGTGTTTTCCACGATTTTGTGTCAAAATCGTGTTTTCACGATTTTGTGTTCAAAATCGAGTTTTCCACGATTTTGTGTGAAAGTCGTGTTTTCACGATTTTGTGTTCAAAATCGAGTTTTCCACGATTTTGAGTGAAAATCGTGTTTTTCACGATTTTGTGATCAAAATCGTGTTTTCCACGATTCTGTGTTCAAAGTCGTGTTTTCCACGATTTTGTGTCAAAATCGTGTTTTCACGATTTTGTGTTCAAAATCGAGTTTTCCACGATTTTGAGTGAAAATCGTGTTTTTCACGATTTTGTTCCCAGACAATCGTGATTGCTCACAGATTGTAAAAAACACGATTTTCTTATGAAAATCGCGTTCTGGGAATCGCGATGTTGTTGGCACTTTTTCACAGAATCGCGATTTTGAGTTGAAACTCAGAATCACGATTTTGTCCAATTTTTGGCAGAATTTCAACTTATTGATTTTTTCAATATTTTTTTCACCTATAGAATCGCCTTATCAAAGTTTTAACATGCAATGAAGCAACTAAAGCAAAAATTACTGATTCCTTAGTAAAAACTCAAGAAATCAGAAAATCGCGATTCTGTCCTCCTCTGAATTTTTCTATTTTTTGGTGTTATTTTTCACTCAAAAACCAAAAATATGTATTCAAATATGAAGTTAGGATTCTTACCTTTCTTCCTTGGGTGCAAATGTTCCAAAGTCCACTGTTTGCTGGAAATCGCGATTCTGGCAGCTCTGCTCACTCTCTCTCTCACTCACTCTCACTCTCAAATGAGTTTTTTCTTCAATTATCTGCTTATATAGTGCTCAAAAAATCACGATTTTGTACTCAGAAAGTCGCGATTTTGTTCAAATTTCAGTTTTTCACACTCTTTCACTTATTCCTCTTCCCTTACTCAATCTACCTAATCTTCCTTACACTTCCTTATCTCAATGTACCCAAATTTACCACAGATTCCAAAAAACTTTCTTTACAGAAAATCGCGATTTTGTGTAAAGAATCGTGTTTCTTTCTGTAGATCCTTTCTTGTGCAAATTTTGAGTATTCTTTGTCCTTGCCTTCTCTCAATATCCTTCACACTTCAATACATGAGTCACCTGGAAAGTTTTTTCAAAACAACACTTTTTACAGAAAATCGCGATTCTGTTCAGAGAATCGTGTTTTCTAATTTTCTGGTTTTTTTTGATAATTTTTTTTTATTTTTTAAGCTTTCTTTCTCTTTGTTTTGCTTCAATTTCTTCTTTTCTTTGTAATTGACTTTACTCCTGAATTTTTGCACCAAAATCACAATCTCCCTCAGAAAATCGCGACTTTGTGCAGAAAATCGTGTTTTTCTCTATTTTTGATTTTATGCCACTTTGAGTAGCTTTTTCTTCTTGATTACCTTCAAAACCCTTCACCACTTCAATTCAACCTTCACTTACAATGTTATTTCCAAATCAATTACTTTTTTCAGAAAGTCGCGATTCTGTGCAGAGAATCGTGTTTTTCAATTTTCTGGTTTTTTGATCATTTTTTGCTTTCTTTTCCAATTTTTCACAATCACTCCTAATCACAACACCTCACTTCAACTTCTTATCAAGAAAAGACATTTGTTTAATTGTTTTTGATGAGTTTTGTGAATTTGTTTGGTATTTTTGCCCTAAAAATAAAGGTGAACACTTTACTTAGGGTTTCTGGTTTTGGAAATCAACTGATCCTATGGTTCTTGATTGGTTATGAGTTTCTATGTCCTTAGCTATCACTAAAGTACCAAAGAAAGGTTCTCCAATGAAAAAGTGTTATGAAAGGCAATCAAATTTTGTAAAGATAAACTCAATCATATGATTTTTTTCAAAATGCAGCACAACTCAAGATTTAATGCTCAGACTTGGTCAACAACTGAATCCCTCATTCTTACATCTAGCTACTTTAACTGTCCTTTCCTTAATATCACCATGTTATCTTCCCAAGATCACCCATGGTGTCTAGTACTTGGGCAAAAAGAATTCTAGAAATGCAAGAATAGATTCAAGTTACCTTCATCTTCAGCTTCTTGGCTCAAATCCTCCACACACCTGCACTTTTACTTCACCAAAATGATGAGCAACTATCAATCTACAAAAATTTCAGCACTTCCACTTCTACAAGACATCCATTGCTTTCTTCTTCCCTAAAGACAAACAATGGTATCTACCTATTCATGTGCACTTTTCCTTATTGTTGAGCTTTACCTTGTTTACCATCATCAACTGAAGATCCAGCAAAGGTCCAACTTCAAAGAAGTTCTTGGAATGTTCCCCGGCAACGGCGCCAAAAAATGTTTTGTTTTGGACTCCAAGTTGTCCTCTCCAATCATGAAGTAACAAAGAATCAACAAATCATCTTTATTTTGTCAATCCTAGGAATATCCACAAGACCACAGCCCCTTCAAGATAATAGATTCAAGGAAATCAGAGATTGATGGTTGGATTGCTGAGAGAAATTGAAGATGAAGAGAAAATCTTGAGTTTACCATAACTAAGGCAAATCTCCATCATTTTCCACATTCTTTATGTCAAAACCATGCCATTTCATTAGCAGAATACAAATATGAACTCAAAACTGAAAAATATCACCTGTATCATAAAGACGAGACAATCGCGATTCTGTACCAACAGACGATTTTCACAATTTTGGAACTTCCTTCAGTCCTTTCCACTCATTTACAGCAATAGGTCTCTCTCTTCATACAACTTACTCAGTAATACACAAATATGACTCACAAATCTCCATGATTAAGCAAGAGACAAGCTCACACATCAAAAGAAATACACTCAACAGGAGAAAACACGATTTTGCAGAAACTCTTTCTTCTCTATTGATAGCTTCAGCAAATGACTAACCAACCTCTCCAAAATAGAGAAAATTGACTTATATACATTTTCAAGTGTCCCTTTTCACACTTGATATTAGGTCTTTTTCTCTAATTTTCTAAAGAAATGCTATCTAAGAGTTTCTAAAAATTCTACAAAAATTACATGAGATCCTCAACCACATAAGGAAGACTCTTCCTTATTTTTACAATCATTGCATAAATATTTTACAAGTTTTTTTGACTTTTTACTAATTTTTTACATCAAAAATGCTCTTCAAAAATACACCTTCCAACATCTGGTTCCAATGGAACTTTTTCAAAAGGTAATAGGTTGTAGATGGGTCTTTTATATGGATCAACTTGGAGGTATAAAGTTAAATTAGTTTCCAAAGAATGTGCTCAAAAGCATGGTATAGATTATGAGGAGATCTTCTCACTAGTTGCAAAGATGACTACAATCAGGACATTCCTAAGTGTAGGTGCTGCAAGAAATTGGAGACTACTTCAACTAGATGTGAAGAATGAATTTCTCAATGGTTGGATAAGTGAAGAGGTATACATTTCAAAATGTTGAGGATTTTGAAACCCTAATTATACATCTCATGTATGTAGACTCAAAAAGGTATTGCATGGATTGAAATAAGCTCCTTGAGCTTGGAATTTTAGATTGGTAACCTATCTTCAAGATCAAGGTTTCAAGTCAAGCAATGTAGATCCTTCTTTGATCATCAAGGAGGATCATAATAAAGTTATCTATTTGTTTCTATATGTAGATGACATAATTTTAGTAAGAGATGACCTGAATGGCTTACAAAGGATCAAAAGACATATGCGATAGGAGTTCAAAATGTGTGATCTAGGTGAGCTCCCATTCTTCCTAGGTATGGAGATCATATAAATTGATGAGGCACTGTATTTGACTTAGAGGAGATTCATTCATGATCTACTTCTAAAGTTCAAAATGGATAATGCTTAACTTGTAGGTACAACTTTTGAGATGAATCATAAACTTAGTGTTTACCAAAGTGCAAAAATGGAAGACATTAAAGAGTATCAAAGCTTGGTAGGTAGCTTGATATATGCTACTAGAAAAAAAGGCAGACATCTCCTATAGTGTAGGAGTGCTAACAAAATTCATGCACTCACCAAGAAGACCACACATGGATGTAGTTAAGAGAGTAATTAAGTACCTCAAGTGAATAGTCAATGAAGGTATAATATATCCTTACTCTTTAGATTTGGACATAAAAATCTATTAAGATGCAGATTGGGCAGGAGCTAAGGATGATAAAAGACATACCTTTTGTTAATTAGCATTTGCAGGTTCAAAGCTAGTATCATGGAGTTCCAAGAAGCAACCAATAGTTGCTTTATCCTCAACTGAAGCACATTATAGAGATTTGGACATAACAACTCAAGAGGCAATATGGTTAAGAGCATTATACTAAAATTTGGTCCTTTTGAGTTCCAAACCTCAATTAACACTTAATTTGAGAGAAGTGCATGGAAAAAGAGATTGATATTTCTTTTGTTCTAACTCAAAATCAAGTACCAGATGTGATGACAAGGGCACTTGATGGAATAAAGCTTTGCAGATTTAAATCAATGGCACGTATTCAACCTATTAAAGAATGAAGACTCAAGCATACTTTAGCTTGAAGGGGAGCTATTGGAACATCAAGCTTACACTATGCTTGAGGTGGATTTGATCTCCTACATCAATCCATCATAAGGAATGTACCAAAGATATCCCTTGAAGAGATTCGTCATCAATATTTCTTTTTTTGGTAGTTTTCATAAGGATTTTACAACGTAAAACCTAGTCCTTTAAAATTGTAAAAGGAGAGCTCCAATTCCATGAATTTAAGGTGGTTAAGTTTGACAATCAATCAATCACCAAAAAGTAGATCAAGTTAGATCTCGCCTTTTCCTAGATTGTAGAAAAGTGAATTGATTCTCTTCAACAACGTATCCCCCCTTGATTCGAATCCAAAATTCACTTGTAGAGGTTATAGAACATAAGAGTGTATAAAAAGACTTCAAATCACGTGTACATTACATTGAACCCATATACATACCCTTTGGGTCATCATTGTGCTGCTCCTTCATTTCACTCCACCATCTTCTATAGCAAGACTAAAATTCAAGAGGTTGTTGCTCTCTCTACATAGCTTAATATTGGATTAACATTTATTGGAAAGTTATTAGTGTCTAGTTTATGTGTACAAAGGTTTAGAGCATTGGTTCATTAGATTTTTGGAAATCAAAAGTTTTGTCCCTAGGGATCTATCTTTCCATAGCTCTAAAAATGGGGGTCCATATGTGGAGTGTTCGAGAGACATATCTTGCTTATTAGTTGTAATATTTTTCATTTTATACATGAAACCCTATGCATAACATTCCTCCAAAAGGATTTTTTTGCATTGTAATCACGCTAGCTACTATGAGCATTTGAAGTTGATTGTTTCATCCAAAGATAGCAAGTTTATTGAGCTACACAATGTGCGAATCTTTCTATTTTGTACGAAATCTTTCCCCTTAATGCTCCAAGGTACATAGTGGATTTTATTGCACTAATCACATACGTATAAGGTCCATTTGACTCTCCAAAATCTCAAGGGCAAGTTGTGTGATGGTTTGCTATACCAAACTTCATTATTTAGAAAATCACATTTCTACCTCTTTTAAGCTTCTCCAAGTCCTCTCAAGAGGGAGGGAGGGAGGGAGGGAGGGAGAGAGAGAGAGAGAGAGAGAGAGAGAGAGAGAGAGAGAGAGAGAGAGAGATGGGGAGAGAGAGGGGGATAGAGAGAGAGAACCACCTACGGGGAATAGGTTCAAATAGGTTCTCTCAGTACGGAGAGAGAGAGAGATAGAGGTTTAATTTTTCTTTTATTTTGTTTTATTGTAATTATTATTTTACTTCTTCATGAATAAAAAGTAAAAAGTAAAACCAATGAACAATATGATGTAAATAAAAGTAATTACATTATTAATAATAAAAGTAATTTTACAAATTAATTAAATATATAAATAAATAAACAGATATATAAATTGAGATTAAGTAATTCAATACAATTAAGAAGAAAAATAATAAAGGTGTAAAATAAAAATACTATGAATTCACTTAGAGGAATTTTATTGATAATAAATAATTAAATAAGATAAATTTAAAGTAAATAAGTTAAAAAGAAAAAGTATAAAAGAAAATAGATGTAAATAAAAAGAATTAGAAATAAAAAAATAGACAAAGAAGTATATCTAATAAAAGAAATGAAAATATAAAGCACTTAAAAATAAAAAAATAAAAAGTGAAATTTTAGGAAAGAAAAAAACAAAAATTGAAAGATTAAATCAAATGAAAATAAAATCAAAAGATAAAAGGAGTAGATAAATAATCAAACTAGAAGAACTTTTCTCTTTTGCGTCAGTTTCTTTTATTTATCATATAATATACTAATTGATTTGTTTTCAAAGATTCTTTTTTAGAGCCAAATTGAAGTAAAGAGAAGTGAAGATTATTTTCTTCCTATAGGAGTGATGTAAAGTGAAGTCCAATTGTTTTATCTCCTTGTAATGGTGCATGCGAAGGTGATCATCGAGGATCCTTACCTATTTAAAACATCCTTGCATCTACTTAGATTGTATTAGGAATCATCTTTGATTTACAAGTTTTCACCAATATATTGTATATTCCTATATGCCCATGGATGGGTATCTTGTATCTTTAACCCTAGATTATGATATGTTATATGTTTCTTCTTCATCTTCCACAACCACTCTCATACTTAGCATAGTTTCAAAGACGTCTTTTTTTTTTAATATCCTCTTGCTTGAAACACTCACCACTTTAATCCCATTGATGACTTTCATTCACGATGGCCTCCTCCAATAGTTGCGTGCCTCACTACTTCCCCTGAAGCATAGACAAGGGTCCTTCGACTATCTGTTAAGGCATCTAGCATGCACACAAAGCCCATCGGATGGAGCACAAGGCCTAATCCAATCTGGTTGTGCCTTCACTATCTCCCCTTCCCACTCTGATAGTGTGATCTACACAAAAATTTAGCAAAAGGTGCATCTCTCCATGTTGCATGTAGAACTTTCATAAAAAAGCATGTATTTTACTATTATGTTGCTGTCTTTTGTGATTCCTATCAAAAGTAGAAGAGAAAGCAACAAAAAGACATATCTATTGACATCCATAATATGCATGGGAACACATATGCACCAAAATTATGGATTAGAATAATAAAAGAGAAGCCCACTATTTTCTCAGTGTTGGAAAAATCCAAACATTTCTAGACCCGATCACTAAAAAATAGTGTAGAAGTACAAAATGCTCATGAGAGGAAAAAATGTTCAGCTCTTTGTTATTTACAATAGTGTTAAAAAGATGCTCTACATCTAAATTTGCCTCCAAGTATCCATTTTTAGCCCTACAAGTTTAGCAATTCTAGAGACAAATTAAGATCAAGGAATTATCTTACATTGAACTAGCTATAGAGCACAAAATAAGATACCTTAAAAATGATTAATTTTTTTTATAGAGACACATTTATTCTCCTATGCATGGTCTAGCTTTCTCTCATACGACATTGTTCCTAATTCTTTCATCTTCATCTTCAATTTTCAACTAGAAAACATGATACAAATGAGGATTAGAGTGAGAATAACTTCTCTGTTGGAGTTAGACGTTTGTGGAAGCACGCGAACAGCACAAGGAAGAAGAAGAAGCTTGGAGCACAACAACACAATACTGAATGTATTACCACTAGCATGTACAAAGATAAGTAGCCCATTAGGGAAATATGCGTATGTACAAGGGGGGGGGACCTCCTAAAGAGGGAAAAAAGTGCCTTGGTAGTCCTAGAGTGTTCACACACATCACTACCAAAATATATCAACAAACCCCCCCTGGGAGTGATGCAGTGAACAAGTGGCTGGAACTCATGTATAAGGAAGTGCCAAGCTATGTGGACATCACTCCACGAAAGGAAGTAAGCCCAAAGCTTTCGAGAAAGTTTCAAACTTCTTCCTAAGCAGAGCCTTCACGAAAAGGTCTGCAATGTTCTCCTCTGTGGGCACATATGCCAAGCTGATCTCCCTAGCAGAGAACCTCTCCTTGACATAATGATAATGCACCTCAATGTGCTTAGTGCGAGTGAGATCAAAGAACCTCTCCCTGACATAATGATAATGCACCTCAATGTGCTTAGTGCGAGCATGGAACACAGGGTTCCTCGCAACTACCAATGCACTCTGACTCTCAGTGAAGATGGTGGTGGCAAAAGATTGACCAACACCCAAATCAGCCATAAGGCATCTGAGCCACACACACTCAACAGTCACTGTGAAAGCTGCCCTATACTCAGCCTCACAATTGGAAGTGGCCATAGTAGGCTGCTTCTTGCTTAACCAAGATATACATAAGATACCAAGCATGAAGCAAAAGCCACTAGTGCGCACATGAGTGTCATAGCAACTAGCCCAATTAGAGTTAGAAAAAGCATGCAAATCTGGCGGTAATGATCCCCCTTGGGATAAAACAACCCAAGTAACCAAGTACCACTCAAGTAGGGAAAGATGCACTTAACCGCTTGCCAATGCTTCACACTTGGACAATGCATAAACCTGCTCATTTATGAGACAACAAACTAAATATCTGGCCGAGTAATGCATAAGTAAATCAGGCATCCTTTAGCCTGTTGATAGAGGACAACATCAAATGCATCTCAAGCATCATGAAGTCTCAATCATAAACCTGTCTCCATAGGAGTGGCAATAGGCTTACAGTCTTCAAGGCCAAAACGCTAGAATAATGTGTCAATATATTTCATTTGACACAAAGCCATTCCACCATCAACTTTCATAAACTGAATGCCCAAATAGTGATGCAAATGCCCCAAATCGGACATCTCAAATGAGGCATGCAAATCAGCCTTAAAATAAGCAATATGCTTCTCAATAGGACCAATGAGTAACATGTCATCAACATAGACAACAATGATCAGAAGCACATCATTAGCACACTTAACATATAAGGTGCTTTCATTTGGATTGTTCTCAAAACCATGTGCAATCAGATAGGCATGTATCTTCTCATACCAAGCACGTGTTGCTTCGTTTAAACCATATAATGCCTTCTTTAACTTGCACACCTGGTTTTCATGCCCTTTGTGCACAAATCCATGGGGCTAAAAAACATACACTTCTTCATGCAAGTCACCATTTAGAAATGTAGGTTTAATGTCCAACTGATATACATTCCAACCATGATGGGCTGCAAGTGTACAGATGCTCTAAACAGTAGTCATACGGCATGTAGGTGCAAATGTCTTATCAAAATCAATGCCTCTTTCTTGTGCATAACCCTTTTCAACAAGGCTGGCCTTATACCTATCAATTATTCCATAAGGCCTATGCTTTAACTTGTAAACCCACTTAGTGCCAATGGTATTCTTGCCAGGAGGCAAGTCACATAAAGATCAAGTATCATTCTTCATTATAGCATCATATTCAGATTGCATAGCAGCCATCCAATTTTCTAAATTTTATGCTTCGTGAAATGAAACATGCTCATTCTCATGACAGAGACTAGATGCAGCCATAGCATAGCAATCCAATGCAAAAGAGGCACTATGAGAGCTTGATCGAGTACAATATGATAGAGGTGCATCTAGTTTGCTGTCACAAAGTCCGCACTAGCCATTTTTGGCATAGTTTTTGCCTCCTCAATATCAGCTCTCTCATCAACAAGTGCATCATGTAAATCTGCATCAGAAATGGGACGATCTGGATCATCACATGAAACCTGCAAAGATTGAGAAGTTGCCTCATTAGGACTAGCACTAGACTATCCACCTGTAAAAAGAGCTAGCAAAGTATCATACATGTCTTTGGAGCTAACAAATGTCTCCTTAGTACATGAAAGCAATGGCTGAATAGCATCTTCCACAAAAACAACATCACGGCTAACCAGAATGCGTTTAGTCTGTGGATGATATAGACGATAGACTTTACTTTCAGAACTGTACCCAACAAAAATACATTTTACTCCTTTATCATCCAATTTTCTAGGATATTGTGCAGGCACTAAGGCATATGCCAAACAACCAAAAACACGTAGATAAGCAACAGATGGCTTGCAATCATGCCAAGCCTCATATGGAGTGATTGATTGTAGCACTTTAGTGGGACACCTGTTAAGTACATATGCTCCACACATGACAGACTCAAGCCGAAAACTATGTGGTAAAGCCTGACTCTTGACCATAAACCTCGCCATCTCCATGAGTAACCTATTCTTTCGTTCAGCAACTCCATTATGTTGAGGTGTATACGGCATTGTACACTGATTTTTATCCCACGTTTAGCCAGAAATGCATTAAAATCAAAAGACATATATTCCCCCCTGTTGGTGTGTGAAACACCACAAGAACTAAACTAATGAGGTATTAGAAGACCTCCATAACCACCATTAGCTTAGCAATACTCACATTGTGAGTCTCCATCTCTGAATTTAGTGAAAAACAAAAATTCACTTCACAGAAATCTGCGCCTTTTCTTCAATCCTTCAATCTGACCTGTATTAGCTCAATCTTTGCAAAATCTTTTGATCACTTGCTAAGAGAAGTTCTTGCTAATGTTCAGTAACATATAACAAGCAAAACTTTCAATTAATAACTTCAAAAACTTCTGATTTTGTACCAAACTTTTCACTATGTCTGAAAACTGAAATTTGACTTCATCGATTTGACATACCTCCACTCTTAAACTGATTTCTCTGAGTATGCGTCCCGTTTCTTAAAGATCTTTTGACCAAATGTAGTTGAGGAGAGTAGCTTTAAAATGAGCTATCACGTACCAAAAACTTTACACCATGCTTCGAGATCTGACCTTCAGAAGATCAGTCAAATATGCGCCAGAAAAGTCGTAACTGTCAACTACCTTACACAGTCATATGAAATGACTTAGAACTCAATGTACAAGAGAAATTAGACTCAATCCTTCTACACAAATATGTATTGATTATCAGATAGGATGATTACAAAATGGCTTGGCCTAATTTTGCTCACAGCCATGGAAAACTCTCTCAGACTCAGAAGTTTTCTCTCACCATCTCTCTCAGAAAAGACACGACTTTTCTCTACTCACTCAGATTACAAAATTGAGTTCACTCTTACATATTTTTGACTCAAATTAACTTATATACCTATGGTTTACATTCTTCTAGACTTGAACTCGTAAGTTCTGAAGATCAAATACAAATCTAGACTCTAATTTTGCACTAATTTACAATAGTGAAATTGTCCCTTCACTTAGGCTTGATTTTCTGTAAGTCTTTTCTTCACTTCTTCTTTACTTCATCATATGTCTCCATATGTCTTCATATATCCATGCCTAATTAGTGAATGAAGCCCCAACAGCTCCCCCTCAATCACTAATTAGCATAATTTGATTTCTTCACATAGTCTTCTTCTCTTTTATTCCTGCCATCTCCTTGAACCTACTTGTCTTCACTCCATCCAAGCTTTTTGTCATAATATCTGCAATCTGATCTTTTGTAGAAGTGTACACCACTTCAATCTCTTTTTCCATTACCTTTTCTCTGAGAAAATGATACTGTATCTCTATGTGCTTTGTCCTTGCATGAAATACAGGATTTGCTGCAAGATATAATGAACTCATGTTATCTCCATGAATAATGGGTATACCTTGATCAATTCCCAAGCTTTTGAATAATGTCTGCATCCATATGACTTCCTTTGCTGCTTCCACAAGTCCTTTATATTCAGCTTCTGTTGATGATAAGGCCACTGTGTGTTGTTTCTTTGAACACCAACTCACAAGCTTATCTCCAATGTATATCATGTAGCCATGGGTAGACCTTCTATCATCTTGACTTCCTGCCCAATATGAATCACTATAGGCTCTCAATCTTATATTTGATGTAAAAGGATAATACAATCCTTCTTTCAAAGTCCCTTTGATATATCTAAGGACTCTTTGACCTGCAATACAATGTGGATCCTTTGGACAATGCATGAATTGAGAAAGGACACCAACTGCATAACTAAGATCAGGCCTTGTTAGTGTAGCATAAATTAAACTTCCCACTAAAGATTGATACTTCCTCATATCTTTGAATTCTGCACCATCATATCTACTGAGTTTGTGATTGACTTCTAGTGGTGTAGATGCCTCTCTGCAATTCTCCACGTTAAACTTCTTTAGAAGATTTAAGAGATACCTTTCTTGTGATACATATATGCCATGTTCTGCATAAGTGATTTCCATTCCAAGAAAATATGACAATTTTCCTAGATCACTTATCTTGAATTCCTTCTCAAGTAGCTTCTTCACCTCCTTGATTCCTTCATTTGAGGTACCTGTAATTATAATATCATCTACATAGATACAAATGTAGATCATACCTTCACCTGTTCTTTTGATAAGTAAACTTGCATCTGCCTTTGAACTTTGATATCCAAGATCATTAAGGTACTTTACAAGTCTATAATTCCAAGCTCTTGGAGCTTGCTTCAAACCATAAAGGGCTCTTCTCAACCTGCAAACATAATTTGGAAACTTATGATCTGCAAACCCTTGAGGTTGCTCCATGTAAACCTCATCTGATATATATCCATTCAAAAATGCATTCTTAATGTCCAATTGACTCAATGTCCATCCTTTTGATGCTGCAATGGCAATGATTGTCCTTATGGTTGACATCTTTGCCACAGGACTGAATGTCTCATCATAATCTATGCCAAAAGTTTGAGCATAGCCTTTAACCACCAATCTGGCTTTGTACCTGGCTATAGTTCCATCTGCATGCTTTTTAACTTTGTAAACCCATTTATTTCCAATCACTTTCTTACCATTAGGCTTTGGAACAAGTTCCCAAGTTTTGTTCTCTTCAAGTGCATCAAACTCTTCCTTCATTGCTTCTTCCCATTATCTTTTACCCTTTGCTTCATCATAGCTTTGAGGTTCTTCACCTTCTTTAACCATGTAGGCATAGTTTTTCTGAGTCAAGTAAGAAGTATCATAGGAATACCTTGTAGGTTGCTTCCTCATTCTGGTTGACCTTCTTGGTTCACACTCTTCATGTATATCTGGATGTACTTCTTCATCAAATATTGGTCCATCTTCATTCCTTCTATATGATCCAACTCTTGATGTGCTTGCTTGCATATGTTCTTCATCTCCATCTATCTGCATATGTGACTTACCTCTTGCACTCCTTCTTATCTCTTCTTCAAATGTTTCAAGATCACATTCTTTATCTGCATACCAACTCTTCTGTTCATCAAAAGTCACATCTCTGGAAACAATAAAATGTTTAGTTAAAGGACTCCATAGCCTATAACCCATTTGCTTTTCATCATACCCAACAAACACATATTTTTCTGCCTTTGGTTCAAGCTTATGCCTAAGTTGTGATGGCACATAAGCATAGGCAATTGATCCAAACACTTTACAATGGTCAAGTGTTGGTTTCTTACCCCACCAAGCTTCATAGGGGGTCATACCATTCAAAGCTCCACATGGTAACCTATTCACAAGGTATGTAGCTGTATTTACAGCCTCAGCCCAAAGATAATTAGGGCAATTCTTTTCCTTTAACATTGCTCTTGCAAATTCAACTAATGTTCTATTTCTCCTTTCTGCCACCCCATTATGTTGAGGTGTATACCTGCAAGTTATCTCTCTCTTGATACCTGCATTCCAAAGATAGTCATTAAACTCTTGGGAGAAGTATTCTCCCCCTCCATCAGACCTTAGCCTCTTGAGTTTTTGACCTGTAATTCTTTCTGCATAAGCATGAAAATGTTTGAAGGCTTCAAATACTTCTGATCTTTCCTTTAGAACATAAAGGGTTATCCACCTTGTAGCATCATCAATAAACAAAACATAATACCTAGATCCATTTATTGAACCTTCTTTTGTTGGTCCCCATACATCTGTATGTATGAGTTCAAGCAAACCATCATGCTTGAAACCTTTCTTCTGAAATGGTAGTCTATGAGCTTTTCCCATCTGACAAGCTTCACACTTGTATATCATATGTTGATTCTTCACATTTGGTAGTCCCAATACAGATTGATTCTCCACCATAGTTTTGATTCCTCTTTCATTGAAGTGTCCCAATCTCTTATGCCAAAGATCTAACTCTGTAATTACTTCATCACCATGTGTGATTAGGGCTTGACCAACATTTCCTTGTACTTTGAGAGTAAAAAGTCTACCTTCCTTCTTACCACAAACAATGGGTTTGTATGCATCCTCTGGATCTTCAACAAATACCCCTTCATTTGTAAATCTGACTTGGAAACCTTTTTCCACTATTTGTCCAACACTAATCAGATTCTTTGGTATTGTTGGAACATACAAAACATTTGTTAATAAATCAGCTCCACTCCTGCACTTCACTTTTCCAATTGAATGCACACTATGTTTTGTGTTATCACCTGTTTGTACTGTATGACTAGAATTGCCTTCTTCCAATTCTGACAGTAATTCTATATTACCTGACAAATGATTTGAACAACCAGAGTCAATATAAAATACCTTGAGATCCTCCTTCTCTGATGAACTTATTGAATTCATCATCAATGTTGTATGGTTGTCATTCTGTGTATCATTTGCATAATTGTAATATGTGGTGTTGTAAGATTGGTTCTGATTCCAATTTCTTCCACCACCTCTTCCATAACTTCCTCTTGAATTCTGTCTTCCTCTTTGAAATTGATTCTGAAACCTTCCACCTCTTCCTCTGCCATTGTTGTTCTGATTTTGACTTGCTCCTTGTTGATTGTGCCAACAATCATATGCTAGATGATTGCTCAATCCACAAATCCAACATGTCTTCTTGTTATTGTTCTGATTAGCTCTACCTCTTCCATTTCCTCGACTTTTACCTCTGCCAAAACCTCTTCCTCTTGCATAATTTGCTTGAGTTTTTGACTCTTCTTCATCCTTTGCCTTGCCTTTATCTCCTTTCTTTTTGTTCTTCACATACATTGCAGAACTTTGACCTTTGTCTCCATCTGACTTCAAGTCTTGCTCAAATGTGAGCATCAATCCAAGTAATTGATTTAATTCTGGCACATAATGGTTTAATGAGAGTTCTGTTGAAAGTACAAAAGGCTTCCACCTTTCATCACCTCTTAACCCTGCAAGTAATTGTGCTATCAGCCTATGATCTTCAATATCCTCATCAATGGATCCAAGGCTATCTGCCAAGTCCTTCATCTTAGTGACATAATCACTAATGCTTTGATTCTGCTTTTTCTTGAATGTGGTAAACTCTGACCATAAGCTAGCTTTCCTAGCTTTAGTAGTGTTTTGGAAGTGATCCTCCAAAGCATTCCAAATATCTTCAGCTGTTTCTAAACCTCTGATGTGTGGCAACAAATGATCTGTAATAGTGTTGTATATATAAGCTCTTGCACTTGCATCTCTCTTCTGCCATAGCTTCAAAGCTTCTAGCTCTTCCTTCCTTGGATGACTTTCATCTTCAAATTTAGGCTTCTCTTCTTCACCTGTCACATATACCATTAGGTCCTTACTCATAAGTAAGGCTTCCATCCTCATTACCCAAGCAGGATAATTATCTCTGTCCAATTTGTCAATGGACACATGATCTGCCATGGTATCCTTGCTTCTGCTTCAACCTGTAAGTATAAGGTTAAAGAATGATACCTTTTGTAGACCTTTACCCTTGGAAGTAACTTCGAAACACTCTTCTGATGACTTTTGTTTGTTGAACACCTCAGCTTCCTCCTTCTTTGATAAAGAACTCTTCAATTCTTCTTGTATCTGCTCTTTCTTTACTCTCGAGAACCTTATCTGCTCTGATACCACTTGTTGGTGTGTGAAACACCACAAGAACTAAACTAATGTGGTATTAGAAGACCTCCATAACCACCATTAGCTTAGCAATACTCACATTGTGAGTCTCCATCTCTGAATTTAGTGAAAAACAAAAATTCACTTCACAGAAATCTGCGCCTTTTCTTCAATCCTTCAATCTGACCTGTATTAGCTCAATCTTTGCAGAATCTTTTGATCACTTGCTAAGAGAAGTTCTTGCTAATGTTCAGTAACATATAACAAGCAAAACTTTCAAGTAATAACTTCAAAAACTTCTGATTTTGTACCAAACTTTTCACTATGTCTGAAAACTGAAATTTGACTTCATCGATTTGACATACCTCCACTCTTAAACTGATTTCTCTGAGTATGCATCCCGTTTCTTAAAGATCTTTTGACCAAATGTAGCTGAGGAGAGTAGCTTTAAAATGAGCTATCACTTACCAAAAACTTTACACCATGCTTCGAGATCTGACCTTCAGAAGATCAGTCAAATATGCGCCAGAAAAGTCGTAACTGTCAACTACCTTACACAGTCATATGAAATGACTTAGAACTCAATGTACAAGAGAAATTAGACTCAATCCTTCTACACAAATATGTATTGATTATCAGATAGGATGATTACAAAATGGCTTGGCCTAATTTTGCTCACAGCCATGGAAAACTCTCTCAGACTCAGAAGTTTTCTCTCACCATCTCTCTCAGAAAAGACACGACTTTTCTCTACTCACTCAGATTACAAAATTGAGTTCACTCTTACATATTTTTGACTCAAATTAACTTATATACCTATGGTTTACATTCTTCTAGACTTGAACTCGTAAGTTCTGAAGATCAAATACAAATCTAGACTCTAATTTTGCACTAATTTACAATAGTGAAATTGTCCCTTCACTTAGGCTTGATTTTCTGTAAGTCTTTTCTTCACTTCTTCTTTACTTCATCATATGTCTCCATATGTCTTCATATATCCATGCCTAATTAGTGAATGAAGCCCCAACAGCTCCCCCTCAATCACTAATTAGCATAATTTGATTTCTTCACATAGTCTTCTTCTCTTTTATTCCTGCCGTCTCCTTGAACCTACTTGTCTTCACTCCATCCAAGCTTTTTGTCATAATATCTGCAATCTGATCTTTTGTAGAAGTGTACACCACTTCAATCTCTTTTTCCATTACCTTTTCTCTGAGAAAATGATACTGTATCTCTATGTGCTTTGTCCTTGCATGAAATACAGGATTTGCTGCAAGATATAATGAACTCATGTTATCTCCATGAATAATGGGTATACCTTGATCAATTCCCAAGCTTTTGAATAATGTCTGCATCCATATGACTTCCTTTGCTGCTTCCACAAGTCCTTTATATTCAGCTTCTGTTGATGATAAGGCCACTGTGTGTTATTTCTTTGAACACCAACTCACAAGCTTATCTCCAATGTATATCATGTAGCCATGGGTAGACCTTCTATCATCTTGACTTCCTGCCCAATCTGAATCACTATAGGCTCTCAATCTTATATTTGATGTAAAAGGATAATACAATCCTTCTTTCAAAGTCCCTTTGATATATCTAAGGACTCTTTGACCTGCAATCCAATGTGGATCCTTTGGACAATGCATGAATTGAGAAAGGACACCAACTGCATAACTAAGATCAGGCCTTGTTAGTGTAGCATAACTTAAACTTCCCACTAAAGATTGATACTTCCTCATATCTTTGAATTCTGCACCATCATATCTACTGAGTTTGTGATTGACTTCTAGTGGTGTAGATGCCTCTCTGAATTCTCCATGTTAAACTTCTTTAGAAGATTTAAGAGATACCTTTCTTGTGATACATATATGCCATGTTCTGCATAAGTGATTTCCATTCCAAGAAAATATGACAATTTTCCTAGATCACTTATCTTGAATTCCTTCTCAAGTAGCTTCTTCACCTCCTTGATTCCTTCATTTGAGGTACCTGTAATTATAATATCATCTACATAGATACAAATGTAGATCATACCTTCACCTGTTCTTTTGATAAGTAAACTTGCATCTGCCTTTGAACTTTGATATCCAAGATCATTAAGGTACTTTACAAGTCTATAATTCCAAGCTCTTGGAGCTTGCTTCAAACCATAAAGGGCTCTTCTCAACCTGCAAACATAATTTGGAAACTTATGATCTGCAAACCCTTGAGGTTGCTCCATGTAAACCTCATCTGATATATATCCATTCAAAAATGCATTCTTAATGTCCAATTGACTCAATGTCCATCCTTTTGATGCTGCAATGGCAATGATTGTCCTTATGGTTGACATCTTTGCCACAGGACTGAATGTCTCATCATAATCTATGCCAAAAGTTTGAGCATAGCCTTTAACCACCAATCTGGCTTTGTACCTGGCTATAGTTCCATCTGCATGCTTTTTAACTTTGTAAACCCATTTATTTCCAATCACTTTCTTACCATTAGGCTTTGGAACAAGTTCCCAAGTTTTGTTCTCTTCAAGTGCATCAAACTCTTCCTTCATTGCTTCTTCCCATTGTCTTTTACCCTTTGCTTCATCATAGCTTTGAGGTTCTTCACCTTCTTTAACCATGTAGGCATAGTTTTTCTGAGTCAAGTAAGAAGTATCATAGGAATACCTTGTAGGTTGCTTCCTCATTCTGGTTGACCTTCTTGGTTCACACTCTTCATGTATATGTGGATGTACTTCTTCATCAAATATTGGTCCATCTTCATTCCTTCTATATGATCCAACTCTTGATGTGCTTGCTTGCATATGTTCTTCATCTCCATCTATCTGCATATGTGACTTACCTCTTGCACTCCTTCTTATCTCTTCTTCAAATGTTTCAAGATCACATTCTTTATCTGCATACCAACTCTTCTGTTCATCAAAAGTCACATCTCTGGAAACAATAAAATGTTTAGTTAAAGGACTCCATAGCCTATAACCCATTTGCTTTTCATCATACCCAATAAACACATATTTTTCTGCCTTTGGTTCAAGCTTATGCCTAAGTTGTGATGGCACATAAGCATAGGCAATTGATCCAAACACTTTACAATGGTCAAGTGTTGGTTTCTTACCCCACCAAGCTTCATAGGGGGTCATACCGTTCAAAGCTCCACATGGTAACCTATTCACAAGGTATGTAGCTGTATTTATAGCCTCAGCCCAAAGATAATTAGGGCAATTCTTTTCCTTTAACATTGCTCTTGCAAATTCAACTAATGTTCTATTTCTCCTTTCTGCCACCCCATTATGTTGAGGTGTATACCTGCAAGTTATCTCTCTCTTGATACCTGCATTCCAAAGATAGTCATTAAACTCTTGGGAGAAGTATTCTCCCCCTCCATCAGACCTTAGCCTCTTGAGTTTTTGACCTGTAATTCTTTCTGCATAAGCATGAAAATGTTTGAAGGCTCCAAATACTTCTGATCTTTCCTTTAGAACATAAAGGGTTATCCACCTTGTAGCATCATCAATAAACAAAACATAATACCTAGATCCATTTATTGAACCTTCTTTTGTTGGTCCCCATACATCTGTATGTATGAGTTCAAGCAAACCATCATGCTTGAAACCTTTCTTCTGAAATGGTAGTCTATGAGCTTTTCCCATCTGACAAGCTTCACACTTGTATATCATATGTTGATTCTTCACATTTGGTAGTCCCAATACAGATTGATTCTCCACCATAGTTTTGATTCCTCTTTCATTGAAGTGTCCCAATCTCTTATGCCAAAGATCTAACTCTGTAATTACTTCATCACCATGTGTGATTAGGGCTTGACCAACATTTCCTTGTACTTTGAGAGTAAAAAGTCTACCTTCCTTCTTACCACAAACAATGGGTTTGTATGCATCCTCTGGATCTTCAACAAATACCCCTTCATTTGTAAATCTGACTTGGAAACCTTTTTCCACTATTTGTCCAACACTAATCAGATTCTTTGGTATTGTTGGAACATACAAAACATTTGTTAATAAATCAGCTCCACTCCTGCACTTCACTTTTCCAATTGAATGCACACTATGTTTTGTGTTATCACCTGTTTGTACTGTATGACTAGAATTGCCTTCTTCCAATTCTAACAGTAATTCTATATTACCTGACAAATGATTTGAACAACCAGAGTCAATATACAATACCTTGAGATCCTCCTTCTCTGATGAACTTATTGAATTCATCATCAATGTTGTATGGTTGTCATTCTGTGTATCATTTGCATAATTGTAATATGTGGGGTTGTAAGATTGGTTCTGATTCCAATTTCTTCCACCACCTCTTCCATAACTTCCTCTTGAATTCTGTCTTCCTCTTTGAAATTGATTCTGAAACCTTCCACCTCTTCCTCTGCCATTGTTGTTCTGATTTTGACTTGCTCCTTGTTGATTGTGCCAACAATCATATGCTAGATGATTGCTCAATCCACAAATCCAACATGTCTTCTTGTTATTGTTCTGATTACCTCTACCTCTTCCATTTCCTCGACTTTTACCTCTGCCAAAACCTCTTCCTCTTGCATAATTTGCTTGAGTTGTTGACTCTTCTTCATCCTTTGCCTTGCCTTTATCTCCTTTCCTTTTGTTCTTCACATACATTGCAGAACTTTGACCTTTGTCTCCATCTGACTTCAAGTCTTGCTCAAATGTGAGCATCAATCCAAGTAATTGATTTAATTCTGGCACATAATGGTTTAATGAGAGTTCTGTTGAAAGTACAAAAGGCTTCCACCTTTCATCACCTCTTAACCCTGCAAGTAATTGTGCTATCAGCCTATGATCTTCAATATCCTCATCAATGGATCCAAGGCTATCTGCCAAGTCCTTCATCTTAGTGACATAATCACTAATGCTTTGATTCTGCTTTTTCTTGAATGTGGTAAACTCTGACCATAAGCTAGCTTTCCTAGCTTTAGTAGTGTTTTGGAAGTGATCCTCCAAAGCATTCCAAATATCTTCAGCTGTTTCTAAACCTCTGATGTGTGGCAACAAATGATCTGTAATAGTGTTGTATATATAAGCTCTTGCACTTGCATCTCTCTTCTGCCATAGCTTCAAAGCTTCTAGCTCTTCCTTCCTTGGATGACTTTCATCTTCAAATTTAGGCTTCTCTTCTTCACCTGTCACATATACCATTAGGTCCTTACTCATAAGTAAGGCTTCCATCCTCATTACCCAAGCAGGATAGTTATCTCTGTCCAATTTGTCAATGGACACATGATCTGCCATGGTATCCTTGCTTCTGCTTCAACCTGTAAGTATAAGGTTAAAGAATGATACGTTTTGTAGACCTTTACCCTTGGAAGTAACTTCGAAACACTCTTCTGATGACTTTTGTTTGTTGAACACCTCAGCTTCCTCCTTCTTTGATAAAGAACTCTTCAATTCTTCTTGTATCTGCTCTTTCTTTACTCTCGAGAACCTTATCTGCTCTGATACCACTTGTTGGTGTGTGAAACACCACAAGAACTAAACTAATGTGGTATTAGAAGACCTCCATAACCACCATTAGCTTAGCAATACTCACATTGTGAGTCTCCATCTCTGAATTTAGTGAAAAACAAAAATTCACTTCACAGAAATCTGCGCCTTTTCTTCAATCCTTCAATCTGACCTGTATTAGCTCAATCTTTGCAAAATCTTTTGATCACTTGCTAAGAGAAGTTCTTGCTAATGTTCAGTAACATATAACAAGCAAAACTTTCAAGTAATAACTTCAAAAACTTCTGATTTTGTACCAAACTTTTCACTATGTCTGAAAACTGAAATTTGACTTCATCGATTTGACATACCTCCACTCTTAAACTGATTTCTCTTAGTATGCGTCCTGTTTCTTAAAGATCTTTTGACCAAATGTAGTTGAGGAGAGTAGCTTTAAAATGAGCTATCACTTACCAAAAACTTTACACCATGCTTCGAGGTCTGACCTTCAGAAGATCAGTCAAATATGCGCCAGAAAAGTCGTAACTGTCAACTACCTTACACAGTCATATGAAATGACTTAGAACTCAATGTACAAGAGAAATTAGACTCAATCCTTCTACACAAATATGTATTGATTATCAGATAGGATGATTACAAAATGGCTTGGCCTAATTTTGCTCACAGCCATGGAAAACTCTCTCAGACTCAGAAGTTTTCTCTCACCATCTCTCTCAGAAAAGACACGACTTTTCTCTACTCACTCAGATTACAAAATTGAGTTCACTCTTACATATTTTTGACTCAAATTAACTTATATACCTATGGTTTACATTCTTCTAGACTTGAACTCGTAAGTTCTGAAGATCAAATACAAATCTAGACTCTAATTTTGCACTAATTTACAATAGTGAAATTGTCCCTTCACTTAGGCTTGATTTTCTGTAAGTCTTTTCTTCACTTCTTCTTTACTTCATCATATGTCTCCATATGTATTCATATATCCATGCCTAATTAGTGAATGAAGCCCCAACACCCCCCTCAATCAGAATGGAGGGGGCCCATTTTACATGGTGACAGATTTTAAGCCAAAACCAAAAATTGTTTGAAGCACATGAACACTTCGGACTTTGCCTTCAATGGATATACCCATGCATGCCTGGAAAAATCATCAATGAAAGTCATGAAGTAAAGATAATTTCCAAAAGAAGGTGTCTGCATAGGACCACATACATCACTATGTACAAGCTGCAATTTTTGAGTAGCCCGAACTGAACCATCTTTTGGAAAGGCGGAATGCTGCATTTTTCCAAAAATACATCCTTCACAAACATGTTTTTCGGGTGCATCAAGTTGGGCAAATAGGACACCATTTCAGATTTCTGTAGGTGTAGCAAACTAGCAAAATCTAGATGAGCAAAGCGTGCATGCCAAAGCTTTGCATTTGACATAGCTTGAGAATCATGTACTCCACATGCTGAATCATTTATAGATCTTTCATAGTCTATGAGCTTATACGACCCACAACATAAAATGCTAGAAGCAATAATCATGTCGCCAATTGACAGATCATGAACTGTACATCTATCATCAACAAATTTCACAACCAAGCCAATCTTGGCTAATGCAAAAACTGATAGCAGATTTTTCTTGATCCCTAGCACAAATAAAGCATTTGACAAAGTGAAAGAGCTACCATCAGTAGTAGTCAAAATGATCTTACCAACTCCCATAACAGGATAAGAGGAGTTGTTGGCACATGTAACAGTATTCCCTGTAGGGGCAGGCTCGAGTGAAGAGAAGAAATTGTGGTGCGAGGTAATATGTTTGGTCACCCCACTCTCAAAGTACAAAACATCTGAGTCTACTATGAACATGCACTGCTCATGAGAAAATGGGTCAAAACTTCAAACATTAAAAAACACCCATTCTTCTTCCTACACAAGATTAGCAGACTCTATTTTTGGTGTAGAGGCCTCTACAACAACCATTCTAGCCTCATTCTTCTTTGCCTCTTTAGCAGCCAATTTTGGACACTTCTTTATGATATGATCATTTCCTTTACAATACTTGCAAAATAATTTTTGCTTTTCTGTTTTCTTTTCATCTTTGTCTTCCCTCTTCGACTGTGCAGAATTAGTAGATTTCTGCTTACTAGTTGAAGAGCTCTAGTTTCCTTTGCCCTTCTGACTAGCCAGGAAAGCTTGATCTCCAATACGTATAATGGACCTATTCTTCCTGGACTAATCTTCCTGCAATAGAACAGAGAATAACTCCTCAAATGACAAGGAATTTGGATTGCCTTTCATCATCAATCAAAGAGTAGAAGCAAAACTTTGATATGAATCAGGAAGACCATTCAGAATGGTCTGCACAAGTGAGCTATCTAGTATAACCTCATCAACAAAAATCAATTGTTCCTTCAAGTCTTTGATCTTTATTAGAAGATTCTCCATAGAATCACCTTCATTCATGTGCTCACTCTCCAAGTGTTCTCGGAGGTAAGCAACACGAGCCTCAATCCTAGCTTCGTACAATGTGGTTAAGTGTATCCCAAGCATCCTTAGCTATTCTTCAAGAGTGAATGTGAGGAATAATGGCACCTTTCACAGATAAAGCTATCAATGCATGTGCTTGGGCATCTCTGCCATCCCAATGAATTTGCTCTACAGTAGGTGCAACAAAAACTGTAGTACGAACAAGAATATGCAGAATGTCATCATCTTCGACACCTTTTGCATTAGCTTCAGTACCTGCAGTTGTAATAATTACAGGTGTGATAGGACGTTTTTAAACACCCAACACAATGTTCCACACTCCTTGTGCAACCACTACATGTTGCATCATATAAGCCCACAACTGGTAGTTGGTACCATCAAACTTATCCTCAATAGCCAACATACGAAATACATCACTGCTTTCAGCCATGGCCAGTGATTAAAATACGTTGATGCAAAAAATTGATTTTATCTCAAAAATTTGAACAGAACTGGCTAGACAAATTTTGCTAAACCTGTAGCAGACTTCGAGATGCTTATATTGGCGAACCAAAACTGGTATATACCTTTGGCACAAAAAGTTGAAATAGCCTGCCCAAGCACTACGATAGTGTGTTCCGAGGCCGAAACGAGCTCAGATCGTGAGTTCGGAACGACAAAGAGAAGCTGTTTTGATCTAGGAAACACATTGAGTATGCTCGCCAAAATTCGTGCGATTCTGAGATTGCAACTGGAGAGGTGTCAACGACGCCGTAGATGAAGCGGTGACCTGCTCTGATACCAATTGTTGGAGTTAGACATCTGTGGAAGCATGCAAATAGCACAAAGAAGAAGAAGAAGCTTGGAGCACAATAACACAATACTGAATGTATTACCACTAGAATGTACAAAGATAAGTAGCCCATTAGGGCAATAGGTGTATATACAAATCGGGGGAAAAAGAACCTCCTAAAGAGGGAAAAAAGCGCCTCGGTGGTCCTAGAGTGTTCACACATGTCACTACCAAAATATATCAACATTCTCATCCCCATATTTTGTCTAAATGCATAAAATGAGCTAACTATCCATTATCCACACAATGTGTAACAGAAAGTTCAAAATAAACTATTCTACTATCAAAAGGTCTATTACAAGTGACGTGTGGTCACTTATTGAATATAAAGTGTAGACATGTACACTAGCTATTTTCGTGGCATATGTTCTCTTGATGTGAGTCATAAAAGAGTGAGACTCCCTGCATTGGATTACTCATTTGATTAAGTTTAATTCTATCAAAGACCTTGGTTTCATTGGATTGGAAGTTTGAGAAACACAATTTTTAGTTCATAATAACATTTGTATGGTTGAATCGAGCATATCTATAAAACCATTCTTGCTCGAAGTTACATAGGGGATTTCGTAATCTTTCCCCTATCACCACATAAATTAATTTGGTTCTAATAATTATTCCATAAAGTAATAAATTAAATCAATTTTCTATAAATTTAAGATTCTCAACGTGAACACCTTTATAAACACTTGACCTTTTATTTATATCCATTGGTTTTTGAAGAGGTTTGTAACCACTCATCCTATACTTTTTTACCAACCAAATTGTCTATTTCCTTTGCATCCATAGACTTCGTTCTTTGCATAAGCAATTTGAATTCCTAAAAAATACATGACATCTCGAAGGTCTCAAATGTTAAATTCTTTACAAAATCTTGTGCTTATTTTTGTGACGTGTTTCTTCTTATCATCTATGATAATACTATCATTTATATAGAGAACGCATAAATAAGCTCTACGTATTGAGCATGATATGAATTTGAAACATGAAAACTTTGTTATATCAAATAATCATTTAGTATCTGGTTCCTAGCCCTTAGAGGTTTATTTAATACATAGGGATCCTTCACCTACGAGAGTACTTTATATCCTTGAAACATGTACATGTAAGTGTCCTCCTTTAACCCACCATTGAAGATGATGTTTTTTATGTTGAATTGATAAGAAATGCATCACTCCCAAGTTCCTAGTGAAATGATAGAACTTGTGGGTCTTATGTTCGATAGTGGTGCGTCAACATCCTCCTAATTCAGTCTATAGACTTTTGCATTTCCCTTTGAAACTAATCAAAGTTTATACCTAGCAAGATTTTAAAATGAATTCCATAATAATTTGTAGAAACACTTATAGACAATGAGTTTAGTTGCGTACGTTCTTTGGACTATTCACCAAGTATTTTTCTCCTTTTGTTGTTTCATGTCATCATCCATAACATCCTCTCATTCCTTATGAAAAGCTATCTTCTATAATGTTGTAGGCTCTTCATATTTAATCACTTGGGACACATATGAAAAATAATTAGTAATGAATAAACCCTATTTTCATAAAGTGATAGGCAGGAGATGGTTCAATAACATCCTCAAAGGGATCATTAGGAAGTAATTCTCAACCATGGATCCTTAGAGGGATCATTAGGAAGTAATTCTCAACCATGGGTTTTAGGGCATGTGGTTGGCCTATCGAAATACTAAGCAATAGATGATGATTTCAAATCCTCTATGGATACAAAATTGGTAAGTAGGAAGTATTAGGACCTTGGGATACTTGGATAGCACTTGAGTGAGGGTTCAAGATATTGAGCATATGTGAGAATGAGCTTCAAGATACTAAGGTTGAGAATAGGGTTCAAGATACAAAGGTTGCAAACAAGGTTCAAGACATTATGAAAGGGTGATGGTATAAATTCAAGGATACCTACAAAGTCCAATTGTTGATTAGTGAGGCTAGAGGCACATAATTGTAGATGATTGAGGAGAATGGTCAAGTGAAGGGGGAAGAACATCATAATGTGGTAGGAAATACATTTTTCAACCGTACTCTAAGAGGGGGAATTAGGTAGTAATCCTCAACCATTGATTTTAGGGCACGTGGTTAGCCCATCAAACTCATTGCAAATAGATAATGAGTTTGAATCCCATGTTGATACAACAAATATGTAAGCGCTTCTATAGGGTATCATAATGTACTTGAATACAGTCTTCATTCTAGAGTGGAACATTTTACATTTTCCTTGCTTTTCAAGATCATGGTCTCTTGGTCATGTAATCAACGTGTCTGTTTGTTTCAATAAACTAGTTTTTATCTTTGGATCCTTTGAAGAAATTGCATGTCTAGTGTGATGTTCAAACTCATCACATTAGATGCACCTATAAGGCTGACCTAAACATCGAATCACTTAATCTTAATCCCTAGGTTGTTGCTCTTTCTCGGTTTAGTCTTTTGAATATTCTTCAGAGTTGCTATTTTTTTAAACTAAAGCCTCTATATGTGTTTTTTAAGAGCCCACTTTAGTTTCTAGCAATAAAATTTTAAGATAATATCTACCTAGAATAGAATGCCCAATTTCTAGATTTGGTGGAGTTTCTCTTTTATTGAATCTATGTGCTTGAGTCAAATTCCGTTCTTAATGTTGATCCATTCTATGAACACCTTCATGCATAATCTCCCAATCCTCGGTGCTACCACACGTACTTGTCTCATCCTTTAACATGATATGCTCCAACTCTAGGTGAGAGACATATCTAACATTCTTGAGAAGTTTTGAAGCTTATGCAACTCTACGATTTTTCTATGTATAGTAGGATTTTCATTAACACCTAAAATCATGCACAACTACATATGCATAGTTTCAAAAACTCATGTTGTGCTTAATATAGATACGCTTAAGTTGAATTGGACTTGCATTTGCCAAAAAGTCTATATGCCATGCTCGTTTTCAGTTGCAAACTATTGGACTTGCTAAAGATATATGAAATAGAAATCTCTCGCCTTATAGCGTAAGTGTCGCTGAGACGAACATTTATCATTCATGTAGTAAGAAAGTATAGTTTAAATGAGTAAAATGATTTCCTACACTGAATTAGAAACCTTCCTAAGTTTTTGAATAGCTCATAAAAATGACTTATCAAAATCGTGGCAGAAAAAGTTACAAAAAAAGACGTGGAGTTCCATTAGTCCAAGACATGTTCATGACTTACGAAAGCAATGTAACAATTGAAAAAAAGCAGCAAAAGTTTAAAACGGAAAAAGAGGCGGATTTCTATTTAGGCAAAGACATATTTTTAATAATTACATATTTAGGCGGATTTCTATGCACTCTGTTCTACATATTTTTAATAATTACTTAAAGTATATATTACACAAACACGTACCTTCCATATACATACACGCACATGTATCCATTCACACTCATTATATTTGTTTTTTTTTTTTGTTTCACTTATGTTCTATTATTTTATTATGTGTTACTTTAGAAATGATATGATTTCACCCATATATTTATAGGTTCACATGCACATATTCTTTATACACAAAATTTACATACACAAGATCTCACGGAAGCACTCATACATATGGCACACTCATTTCTCACACATAGGTTTTCTCATATGAAGCTTGTAATATAAAGCACAAATAGGGTTGCTCACATAAGTAGGTTTCACATGAACTCACAGACACTCTTAGATGCACACAGATTTACACATAGAAATGCATACATATGGACACACATGTACACAAAATACAAGCAAGTATACGCATATTCACAATGACACATATGTTAGTATTCAATCATTTCTAATCCTTATTTTCTTTTGGAGGGTCATTTCATTTAGTTGCTTCTGCAAGTACGTTCAATGCAAATCTATTTCCACAAAAATTATGTCAACCAAGTAATTATTGAAGAAATCCTCCTCCAATACATCATTTGAAAATTAAAACCATGAAAGAATATAGAAACACAAAAAAAACAGTCATCTCTAATCAAGTAACAGAGAGGGAATCTGTCCATCAACGAGTAATTGTTTCTTAAAATATATCCATGACATACTGAGAGACTACACCTCATCACTTCAAAAACACATATCTTACAAATACCTGTTATCAGTTATAATATCTTGATTCGCTATGATCTACATTTTGTATCTCTCTGCACACTTACGCTCTCTCAATACACTCTATCTCAGTGTGTGTCTAACTACATCTGTTGATCTCATAGTGTAGTAGGGAAGGACCTAAGTCGCTATTCACAAATATTGAATGAAGCTTGCTTATTCTATGCTTATTCTTGCGTTCTTGCTTATTCTATGCTTTTGTCAAAGTGCTCCTTCTTCTTGTCGACTCCTTTGTGTACAACGTTTCACTTGTCTTACCTTGCATTTGTTGGAATAAAGTAATCAACTCCTAATCTATTATTAAACTAACACTAATTAGATTAAGGATGATGGAACAAAATAAATGAAAACATAATGAACTTGGTTAATATGAAAAGACTTACATGAGTTGCTCTAAGAGCATGATGACTCCATGAGAAGAGAGTGCTCACTCTTGGCGATGGGTTAGAGTGAATGGCTTGTGAGGAGTGAAGGGAGGTCTTGCTTATATGGATTTTGGGAGAATTCATTTGCATGTGGGATAAATGATCTTGCATGAGAATGAATGAGAGTGTGGAAAAAAAGGGTGGAGCATAGAACTCTCAACACCCCCCCTCCATGTGATGACCCTTTTGTTTTTAATATGGGGGACTAGTGACATATGGGATCACTTAGTCATAGCTTTGACATATGGCATTCAAGTGTGGGACATATGGCATCCCTTGGTTTTTAATTCCATGGACATATGGGATCCATGGAGTGTGGGACGTATGGCATCCCTAGGATCTTGGGACATATGGGATCCCAAGACATATACTTGGACATATGAGATCCAAGTGGTTTTGTGGGGATCTAGGGACATATCGGATCCCTAGACATACAAGAGGGTTTATATCATGGGGTAGGTAGTGCTTTTGATCTATTTGCCACCTTTGAATTTTATGTTGATGTAGCCTTCTTGAGATCCATTGATGGGATCTTTTGTAGGGTCGTCTTCTTGTAGCCTTCTCTTGGCTCTTTTGTTTTTTGTGTATCCTTTGTCTCATGAGCTTTTTGGCCTTGTAATGGGCTTTGAGTCTAATGTGTTTATGTGTTCAAGCCATAGGGAAGGTCTTACTCTTTTAAGAGCAGTGTCTAGTCCTTTTACATGGGGCTTGGAATGAGTTGAAGCTCAATATAAGATTAAATATTTGGAGAGCTAGGAAAGTCTAGATAGTTCTTCACGTTAGTGAGAGTGCCATATGATAGAGAGAGAGAGAGTACATTAAAAGATAAAGGAGGGAAGATGTTAGCGCTCCTTTACGGTGGTAGAGTCTAAACCCTAATAAGAAATGAAATATTTCCCTCAAATACATAAATGGGAACATCATGTGAACATGTGATATTACAATGAGTTTTTGAACTCAAATCTGGAGTCAGTTGATAATGTGTATATTCAACTACGCACCTTTTGTATTTCCACTTGCATTTGACCATTCCAAAAATAGTGTGAAAGCAAAGCAAGGTGCCAAAACAAAAGTGTGCATTCTATCTCTTCATTATGATGGATAGTTGTACACACTCTGAAGTAAGACACCTAAGGTATAGATAGAATAGTGCCATACAAAGATGCCTTGAGAAGACTTGACAGATGCTTTAGTCGGCAAGAAACTAGAGACCTTTCCTACTGCATGTGTCTCTGGCCTAGCACTCGACTGTGGGCAAGCAAGCGTGCTCACATTCTGATGTGAAGAACTAGCAATGATAAGAGAAAATTCCATGTTTGGGGACGCGTTTGGAGCTTCACCGCTCAGAGAGGAAGGGCTGAAAGAATGCAATTGTTTGGCGATTTGCGGCACTACCACGACAGTGATGGACTGTGGTTGAAACAATGTATTTCTTGAACTTGAATCACTTTTGAAAGCAATGCTACCACCTTTCGAGGAACAACTTGTTGGGGATTCCATCAACGTATCCGATGACGTGGGGAGCAGACTTCCTTTGCTAGCACATTCCAGCCAAGGGTAGGTCTGCGTGCCTTTCCGTGCTCTTTAACCCACCCCTTCCTTTTTCTATGATTTTCTTGAGTATCCTTCCGCTCTTTCTTGTCGACAAGTCACGAAGACAGCAACTGAAGCGCTTACTTTCTCTTGCTTTCTCCTCTTTTGTTGGACACTTGGACATCTCTTCTTTTTTTAGCTTCAACACTCATCTGAAGATAGCTGGGATGAGCACAAGGAGCTCTAGGAGTTTTTTATCTTCTTCGTAGTGGCACTTTTCACCATCTTAGGGACAAAAGTAACTTCTGCAAAAGGAGCAAAGGAGCAGGTGCAGCAGTCTTGATGGCCAATGCTAAACACTAGAAGAAGTATTTGAACACTCAAAATCATCATGCAAAACTCGATTGTTTGATATGAATGAGTTTACCGTTTGATTGAGCCTCAACATTTTCAACATCTTCTCTGTGTTGCTTGAAACACACCTCGTTCCTTGTGAATAAGAGGGTGTGACTCAGGTGTACAACAAGATAGCAGCAAGATAATGACATATTTGAAACTTTGAGCAAAGACAAAAAATTCAAGTCATAGTTGTCTTCTTAGTGTTGCCATGAAAACAGGACATTTGTAAACTTCCTGTAAGGCACCATCTCCATTTGGGCTGCTCCATTGAGAGTGCTGATAAGCACTTTTGATATGGTAGTGCTAAAAATCACTTTATTATGATGAAAAGATAAAAGAAAGAAACTCTACAATATAAAACCTATGATCTAATGATGAAACATTAGATAACGATAACTATTATATGAGGAAGGGAGGTATTAGAAATGAAATGCATGCTAATGATGAAGATAAAGAAAGCAAATGCTATATGAAAAAAATTACCTATGCGTTGATACCATGTTCAACTAAAGAAAACAACTCCTAATCTATTATTAATCACAGACTAACTAGATTAAGGAGGATGAAACAAAAGAAATGAAAACATAATGAACTTGTTTAATATGAAAAGACTTACATGAGTTGCTCTAAGATCATGATGACTCCATGAGAAGAGAGTGCTCACTCTTGGCAATGGGCTAAAGTGAATGGCTTGTGAGGACTAAAGGGAGGCCTTGCTTATATAGAGTTTGGGAGAATTCCCTTGCATGTGGGATAAATGAGCTTGCATGAGAATGGATGAGAGTATGGACAAAAGGGTGGAACATGGAACTCTCAACAGCGTTGACATGTGTATCCAAGGTCTTCGCCTCGGGTGTGCAGGAGGACATTTCGTGATAGTCTAGTGCACACACTTCCCATCTTTTTGTATTTCTCATGGTGCTTTTCCATGCATATCCAAGAACGATAGCCTATTTTTGCTTGTAGTGACTTTATGGAGGGTTTATTTTATTCATTGATATTTTTCTTTTCTCCCAACCTTCTTCACTTTTAACCTTGATTTTGGAAAAATGTGTGCTAAAGGGAGGGTTTACTTGACCCTTCCAAACACTTCAAAACCTTTAAAAGCCCTTCACAAGGATGCTTTGAAACCTATATTTAAATTTCTTGGTAAGGATTGTGAGCATACCCTTTACTTGTGCACCCACTATTTAAATGCTCCTTGTCTACTTATGCAACATTTTTTCACCACTTTGCCAAGTTACCAGTCTAACACCCACAACATCTTCCCACCATCTAATGGGATCTTTGTCTCCAAGAGCAAATAAAAAAGCCATGAATGATGATAGTCCATAGATACAAAAGTCTTTGCTAAACCTTGGAAATAGCCTTTGAGGAATTTTGCTTTAGAAGGGAAGAGAACTATTGCTAAGTAACTACAAATTGATCGCCGCCAAAAGTGGGAGAATTCTAGACCAAGTAGCCAAGATGGATGACTTCCCAAGGCATTGATGGGTAACACTCCAATTTTTTATCATTTACCAATGATGTGAGAGAGATTGGAAATTCCCATGAAAAGTGAGGAACAAAAGGCTCAACATACATGCCCAATAGTGTGTCATCACCTAAATGTTGGAGGGCATTTTTAGCTAGCCCACTGTCCAAAGGCATGCATCATTACCACTCCCCTTATAGTTGAACACAATTTGGCACAACATGGCAAACCATCCCAAGCACCAAGGTGGGCTGGAAAGAAAAGTATGGAGGAGGCAAAAGGGCATGACATCGAACACCTCTCTAACGTGCTTCTCATCCTCAAGAAATTCAACTTTGATAGTGCTTTTGATCCATTTGCCACCTTTGATTTTTATGTTGATGTAGCCTTCTTGCGATCCAGTGATATATCATGGGGTAGGTAGTGCTTTTGATCCATTTGACACCTTTGATTTTTATGTTGATGTAGCCTTCTTGCGATCCATTGATGGGATTTTTTCTAGGGTCATCTTGTTGTAGCCTTCTCTTGGCTCTTTTGTTTTTTGTGTAGCCTTTGTCTCATGAGCTTTTTGGCCTTGTAATGGGTTTTGAGTCTAATGTGTTTATGTGTTCAAGACATAGGGAAGGTCTTACTCTTTTAAGAGCAGCTTCTAGTCCCTTTACATGGGGCTTGGAATGAGTTGAAGCTCAATATAAGACTCTAAATATTTGGAGCTAGGAAAGTCTAGATACTTCTTCACTTTAGTGAGAGTGCCATATGATAGATATGATAGAGAGTACATTAAAAGATAAAGGAGGGAAGATGTTAGCGCTCCTTTACGGTGGTAGAGTCCAATCCCTAATAAAAAATGAAATATTTCACTCAAATACATAAATGGGAACATCAAGTGAACATGTGACATTACGATGAGTTTTTGAATTCAAATCTTGAGTCAGCTGATAATGTGTATATTCAGCTATGCACCTTCGTATTTCCACTTGCATTTGACCTCTCGAAAAATAGTGTGAAAGCAAAGAAAGGTGCCAAAACAAAAGCGTGCATTCGATCTCTTCATTATGATGGATAGTTGTATGCACTCTGAAGTAAGACACCTGAGCTATAGATAGAATACTGCCATACAAAGATGCAAGATTCTCAAAAATTCCTTGAGGAGACTTGATGGATGCTTTAGTCGGCAAGAAATTGGAGACCTTTCCTACTGCATGTGTCTCTGGCCTAGCACTCGACTGTGGGCAAGCAAGCGTGCTCACATTCTGATGTGAAGAACTAGCAATGACAAGAGAAAATTCCATGTTTGGGGACACATTTGGAGCTTCACCGCTTAGAGAGGAAGGGCTGAAAGAATGCAATTGTTTGGCGATTTGAGGCACTGCCACGACAGTGATGGGCTATGGTTGGAACAATGTATTTCCTGAACTTGAATCACTTTTGAAAGTGCCACCACCTTTCGAGGAACAACTTGTTGGGGATTCCATCAATGTATCCGATGATGGGGGGAGAAGACTTCCTTTGCTTGCGCATTCCAACCAGGGGTAGGTTTGCGTGCCTTTCCTAGTTCTGTGCTCTAGGATTTCTTTGCTCTAGTCCTAGTTCCTTTTTCTGTGATTTTTCGTGCTCTAGTTCCTAGTTCCTAGTTCCTTTTTCCGTGCTCTAGTTCCTAGTTCCTTTTTCTGTGATTTTCTTGAGTACTCTTCCGGTCTTTCTTGTCGACAAGTCACGAAGATAGGAACTGAAGCACTTACTTTCTCTTTCCTTTCTCCTCTTTTGTTGGACACTTGTGATTTCAAATCTCTATTCACATTCAAAGAAAAGTCTTCAATAGTGAGCATATATCATTGTTTGTGGCCCTAGTGGACGGAAACCGTCTTACGTTCTTTCATTGGGGTGTTAGAATCATCACCCATCAGTGGTATCAGATCATTTTGGAGCTTGGTGACATCAATGAACATCATATTGAAGACTTGGAGGCATCAAGACAACTCATGGAAGCACAAGGAGGACTTATCAATCCAAGGCAACATTAAAAGGGGCTACATCAATCAAGAGCTCAACTAGTTGAAGGTTTTTTAGGGAGATCCTATTAAAAGGTAACATACACACCTTCTAAAGCATAAAAAAACTTAAGAAGAAGGTAGAGGACATCGTGGATCTCAACATGTCTCACTATAATGGATAGATAGAGAAGTTAGAGAAAGGAATTTATCAACCATGGAAACTTAGAGTTAGAAACTAGCTTATGGGCAAAGGATTGTGTGGATTAGGAGTGTCACAGAGCCAATGCCTCATGTACATGATCTAACACTTGAAGATTAGGTCACGTGTTTAATTAATGGATAGAGAGGGATAAAAGAGTCATATTATTTCTATCCCAACACATAAGAAAAAGCATGATAGGGAATATAGAAGATGTGGACACATCCAAGAAGGTTTGAGAGACCTTGGAGAGATTGTACTCTTCATCAACCAAAGCAAGGAATATTTAGCTCAAGAATGAACTAAATAATCTTAGGAAATCACCAAGTCTTCATCAACCAAAGCAAGGAATATTTAGCTCAAGAATGAACTAAATAATCTTAGGAAATCACCAAGCACTAACATGAATGAGTACATTTTGAAGGTTAAGGAGCTTTTAGATGCCCCAGAATCAATTTGGAGCCCAATCGAAGATGATGATCTTGTCACATGCACTCTCAATGGATTGAGAGACGATAAAGGTGGAAAGAACTCATAAAAGGTGGAAAGAACTCACCATACCACTGTATTTGAGGGATTTTGTACCCAACCTTGACCCATTACTTACATTGATGGTGATTGAGGAGATGAACCAAGGAGGTTCATGTTCAAAGGGCAGCCAAGCCCAAGTTTTCTATGCACATAGAGTGAAAGACAAAAGATGTGGACAAAACTCCCAAGCCAAAGGGAGAGGAAGGTCAAAATCAAGCTAAAGCAACCAAGTATACTCTAACAAAAGCTATGGATCAAGAGGAAGAGGAAGGAATAGAGGAAGAGGAGGAAGATCACATGGAAGACAAGCATCCAATGGATAATGCTACAATTGTTCAAAATCGGGTCATTCTGCAAGCAACTATTGGTCCAAAGGAGAAGGAAACCAAGGATATAAAAGAGGCCAAGGTAATTATGATACTATGTAAACGAATTTAGAAAAATGAGATCTTGCTTATGACATATGGGTCAATTTCATAGTCTATGAGCTCATAGATCCCATGACATAAAATGCCAGAAGCAATAATGACGTTGCCATTTGATAGATCATGAACTGTACATCTGTCATCAACAAATTTCACAACCAAACCAATCTTGGCTAATGCAAAAACTGATAACAGATTTTTCTTGATCACTGGCATTAATAAAGCATCTGACAAAGTGAAAGAACTACCATCAGTAGTAGTAAAAATGATCTTACTAACTCCCATAACAGGATAAGAGGAGTTGTTGGTGCATGTAACAATATTCCCTGTAGGGGTAGGCTCGAGTGACGAAAAGAAACTGTGCTAGGAGGTAATATGATTGGTCGCCCCACTATCAAAGTACCAAACATCTGAGTCTACTACAGACATGCACTACTCATCAGAAGATGGGTCAAAACTGCAAACAATAGTAAAGACCCATTCTTCATCCTGCAGAAGCTTAGCAGACTCTGTTTTTGGTGTAGAGGCCTCTGCAACAACCATTCTAGCCTCTTTCTTCTTTGCCTCTTTAGCAGCTAGTTTTGGACAGCTCTTAATTGTTGAACATCGGGTTTTGCATGCGGAAGAGTGGTGAGCCCATAACCAAAGCTATACGGATCTTGTTTTTCACTTCAAAAAATTATCACTTAATTTATTTGTACTTGTAGATCCTTGGCCGTACATGACTACAAGCTTATTTCCTCATGAGTCATACATGGGTCACATGGTCAGTACATTCATTTTCCACAAGAGCATTACATCAACACCTCAAAGTCATTCACTTTCTTAGAGATCAACATGCATATGAATTAGCTTCAACATCAAAGGCTTTTCACACACAATGATTACTATGCTCTTCACTTAGAGTGCTTCAAGTTAGTATACCATTTATCCTTTGCCAGGCAACCTTATGTCAATTTGTCTTACACAATTTACATCATCATTAATAAGTTGTACATAAGTTGCTTACAACAACTTGCTGATATATCAAGAACTCATAAATACCATATGACCAGCAATGCCTAATGATAAAAACGATGTTAGCATCCTCCACAATATGGCATAGCTCTGCATATGTTTATATATCACACTAATGAATGATCCTTTGTACCCTGCAACAAAATATTTCTCATCATAACATATACAATGTGTATTGAATATTTCCTCGGCAGTATTGTACTTCAATAGGTCACATCATCAACATAATAGAATTTTATTGTGATAATGAGAAACATCTTCAGAACCTATCAATCATATCCAGCATTATCAAAAACTTTCGGAACAGTTATCACATGTACTTTTCATGGTCATAAGAACACATAGTGACCCGTTTTCATAGGATACTCAAATACTCTGAATTTACGATTCTCGATACATGAACTAGGATAGAACATTTCTCTGCATATGACTTACTACTATGAGCATAGAATCTTGAGAATTAATAGAATCCAACCTCATACATTTGTGTATGATTCATCCATATCTCCTATATGGTGTAAGTGTGTTAGGGAAGATAGTTGTACACATATATACACAATTCTCATACATACATTCGATAGTAATCTAATGCCCATATGATGCTCAATCCATTTCCAACCTGTGAATAGACTTTCACATCACCCTTACATATGATCTTAGGGGAGAAGTCATATCACTAATGCTTCCTCCAGTCTGAGATACGAATAAACTTTTTCTCTTATAACAACACAGATAACTTATGCATCACTTGCACTTTGTAACTTCCACTTTCCTGCAACTGCATAGAGCTTGGAATGACTTCATACAGTAACACACATTAGCTTGTCATGTGTGCTCATAAAAGAATAACATCTTATTACTTTTCATCAACATATCACAACAGAAAAAACATGCGTTTACCATGTATGAGTATTGTACGTTTGTGGCTTCTACCTTTCTGTGAGTGTATATAGTTCAAAACGATCTCACATAGAACTCTATTTTCCATCCATAGTACAAACGATCCTGTAAGTTAGAAAGAGAGAACAAAACATAAAATATATTGCAATCAAATAAGAGTTTACACAGAGAAGAGTGTCGGCAGATTGACGTGACTTGCCGCTTCTATTCATGCTACCCTAGAGAGATATGAAGGATACTTTGGAAGGCCGCACATTCTTCATGTATGAAGGTCTATTTATAGACTTTATTCTTGTAGTGTGACTCCCTAAATTATGGGCTGAAATGCATGACGAATAGATTTGCAATTGGCTGATTGATTGGGATGTGATATCCTAAAAAAGTGGTAGTGCATTTTATTCAACGCAATTCCTACGTGATTCAAGGAGCATGTATTTACTTAGCTTTACTCATTTACAAATGACAAGAGCTTGTTCATATGTGTATTTTGTGAGTAAACTAAGAAGGCATTCCTATGGAGAAGAAATATACGAGTATAGCCATGGATATGAAAAAAGTCCTCCAAGTGATGTCTTAAAGCTAGATTGAATCTTGTAACTTTTCAACATTAATGACATGATCATTAGCTTTACAGTATTTGCAAAACAATTTCTACTTTTCTGATTTTTTCTCATCTTTTTCTTCCTTCTTTGAATGTGTAGCATTTGCACATTTCCGTAGAAGAGTTCCATTTACCTTTGCCCTTCTGACTAGCCAGGAAAGCTTGATCTACAACACGCATGATGGACCTGTTCTGCCTAGATTGATCTTCGTGCAACACAACATAGACTAACGCCTCAAATGACAAAGCATTTGGATTGCCTTTCATCACCAAATGAAGAGTAGAAGCAAAACTCTGATATGAGTCAGGAAGAGCATTCAGAACAGTCTACACAAGTGAGCTATCTGGTATAACTTCATCCGCACAAGTGAATTGTTCTTTCAAATCCTTGATCTTTGTGAGAAAATTTTCCTTAGAATCATCTTCATTCATGTGCTCACTCTCTAATTGTTTTCGGAGGTTAAGCAACATGAGCCTCATTCCTAGCCTGGCACAATGTTATAAGTGTATCCCAAGCATCCTTAGCTATTCTGCAAGAGCGAATGTGAGGAATAATGCCACGTTTGACAGACAAAGCTATCAATACATGTGCCTGAGCATCTCTGCCATCCTAATGAATTTGCTCTACAGTAGGTGCAACAAAAACAACAACACGAATAAGAATCTATAGAATATCATCATCTTTGACACCATCTCCATCAGCTCCAGCACCTATATTTGCAGTACCTATATTCGAGGTGTAACAGGACATCTTTCAACACCCTACACAATATTCCATAGTCCTTTTGCAACCAATACATGATGCATCATATAAGCCCACAATGGGTAATTCATACCATCCGACTGATCGTCAACAACCAACATACAAAATACATCACTGCTTTTAGCCATGGCCATTGACCAAAATCCTTGATGCGGAAAAATGATTGTATCTAAAAAAGTTGAACAGAATTACCCAAACAAGTTTTGCTAGACCTGTAGCAGACTTTGAGATGCTTATACTGGCGAACCAAAATTGGTATATATCTTTGACACAAAAAGTCAAAATAGCCTACACAAGCACTCTGATAGTGCATTCGGAGGCCAAAATGAGCTTAGATCGCGATTTCGGCACCACATAGCAAAGTTGTTTTGATCTCCGAAACACTCTGAGTATGCTTACCAAAATTCATGTGATTTTGAGACTGCAATCGGAGGGGTGAAGATAATGCCCTAGATGAAGCAGCGATCTGCTCTGATACCAATTGTTGGACTTAGACATCTGCGGAAGCACGCAAACAACACAAGGAAGAAGAAGAAGCTTGGAGCACAACACACAATGCTGAATGTATTACCACTAGAATGTACAAAAGATAAGTAAACCATTAGGGCAGCGTATATACATGCGGAGGGAAAAAATGTCCTAAAGAGGGAAAAAAGTGCCTCGGTAGTCCTAAACTATTCACACACATCACTACCTAAATATATTAACAAGTGCTTCCGAATTGCTTTCTTCTATAGGAAATAATTTGATAGTAGTATGGACTCCTGATGATGAAGTAGTTGCATCTTTTTCACTATCCTCATGTTCAAAAGAAATAGGAATAGTAGGTCTTCGAGAAGATGAAGTAGCTTATTCTCCAACTTGTCTTGGCCTTGGATAAGTACCATTGACAATATTCCATAAGTCCTTTGATACTAAAAAATTCATCATCATAAAACTCCACATTGGAATGTTAGACATTCCTTCAAGCTTGCCTTCATTCTCAAGTCTATAGTCACTCATCTTGTTAAGGGTGTATGCCGACCATGGTCTCATATCAAATGTTGGAAGCAGGGTGGGCCTCAATAACAATTAATCACAGGTTTAGAGTATCCTCCAACACATGAACCTTAGCATACATACCTATAGTTTCCTCATGCTCCTAGGATGAGCTAAACAAAAAAACAAGAAGCATAAAACAATGATATTTAAAATGCTCACTAAGTTTAGTGAAAAGCTCTATCATGATAATCATCTTGTTTTGGAAGATTGCCACCATCTACAATGGCATTCGATCTCTCGTAGAAATGAAAGCAGTTCTTTGAGATGTTTGATTTGGGGTATTTGCATCATTATTTGGGCATTTAGTTTATGAAAGTTGATGGTGGAATAGCTTTGTGTCAAATGAAATATATTGACACATTATTGTAGTGTTTCAGCCTTGAGGATTGTAAGCCTATTGCCACTCCTATGGAGACAGGTTTATGATTGAGTCTTCATGATGTTGGAGATGCATTTGATGCTATTCTCTATCAGTAGGTTGTTGGATGCTTGATTTACTTATGCATTACTTGGCTAGATATTCATTTTGCTATCTCATAGATGAGTAGGTTTATGCATTGCCCAAGTGTCAAGCATTGGCACATGGAAGCACATATTTCGCTACTTGAGTGATACCCAACTACTTGGATTGTTTTATCCCAAGAGGGGATCACTACTACCAGATTTGCATGATTTTTTTGATAGGGATTGGGTTGGTTGCTATGGCACACATGTGTCCACTAGTGGCTTTTGCTTCATGCTTGGTAGCTCATGTATATCTTGGTTGAGCAAGAAGCAGGCTATTGTGGCCACTTCCAATTGTGAGGCTGAGTATAGGGAAGCTTTCACAGTGACTATTGAGTGTGTGTGGCTCAGACGCCTTATGGCTGATTTGGGTGTTGGTCAGTCTTTTGCCACCACCATCTTCACCAATAGTTTAGAGCACATTGGCAGTTGCGAGGAACCCTTTGTTCCATGCTCGCACTAAGCACATTGAGGTGCACTATCATTATGTCTAGGAGAGGTTCTCTGCTGGAGAGATCAGCTTGGCATATGTTCCCATGTAGGGGAACATTGTGGAGCTTTTCACGAAGGCTCTGCCTAGGGAGAAGTTTGAAGCTTTCTGCAAAGCTTTGGAGTTAATTACTTTTATGAATTGATTCCACATAGCTTGGAACTTCCTTATACATGAGTGCCAATTCCTTGTTCACCACATCACTCCCAAGGGGGATTTGTTGATATATTAAGGTAGTGATGTGTGTGAACACACTAGGACCATCAAGGCACTTTTCTCCCTCTTTAGGAGATTTTTTCCCCCGGCTTGTATATATGCCTATAGCCCTAATGGGTTACTAATCTTTGTACATTCTAGTGGTAATACATTCAGTATTGTGTGTTGTACTCCAAGCTTCTCCTTCTTCCTTGTGTTTTTCGTGTGCTTCTGCAGACGTCTAACTCCAACACTTTCTACTAATGAAATCTTTCTAGATGCATATAAGAGTTTTGCTTCTACTCTTTGTTTGATGATGAAGGAAAATCCAAATGAATTAATGTTTGAGGATTTCATCTCTCGTTTGTTGCAGGAAGATCAGTCTAGGTAGAATAGTTCAATTATGTGTGTTGCAAATCAAACTCTCTTTGTTAATCTGAAGGGCATAGGTAAATGGAGCTCATCTCCTACTAAGAAAAAAAAATGGTAATGTTCCACAATCAAAGAAGGAAGACAAAGATGAGAGAAAAATAGAAAAGCATAAATAATTTTGGAAATAATGTAAGGCAAATGATCACATCATTAGAAGTTGTTCTAATTGAGCTACTAAAGAGGCAAAGAAGAAATAAGTTGGAATGGTTATTGCAGAAGCCTCTATACCTGAAATAAAGTTTGCTAATCTTGTTCAAATTGAAGAATGGGCATTTACTATTGTTTGCACCTATGAACCATCTTCTCATGAGTAGTGTGTGTACATAGTAGACCCAAATATTTGGTACTTTGATAATAGGGCAATCAAACATATTACTTTGCAGTGAGCTTTCTTTAGTTCGCTTGAGCCTTCCCCTACAGGGAATACTATCACATGTGCTAAAAACTCCTCTTATCCTGTAATGGGAGGTGGTAAGATCATTTTGACTACTACTCATGGCAGTTCTTTCACATTATCAGATGCTTTGTATGTGCCATGGATTAATAAAAATCTATTGTTAGTTTTAGCATTAGCCAAGATAAGCTTGGATGTCAAATTTGTTGATGGCAGATATATAGGCCATGATCTCTCAAATGATGATTTTATTATTGTTCGTGGCATTTTTTGTCATAGGTTGTATAAGCTCATTGATTATGCATAATCTATGAATGATTCATCATGTGTGGTTCAAGATTCTCAGGCTATCTCAGATGCAAAGCTTTGGCATGCACACTTTGGTCATCTCAATTTTGCTAGTTTTCATCAAATGTAAAAATTTGAAATGGTGTCCTCTCTACCCAAACTTGAGGCACCCTATAAACATATCCATGAAGGTTGTATTTGGAGTAAAATTTAGTGCTCCTCCTTCCCAAAAGATGATTCTATTCCAACTCCTCATAAATTTTCATTTGTTCATAGTGATGCTTATGGCCCTATGTAGAAACCTTCACTATAGTTTGTGACTTTTTTTTATGAGTTCTTTGGGCATGCATGGGTGTATCCGTTGAAAGAAAAGTCCCAAGTTTTATTTTCTTCAAAGATTTCTTGGTTATGGTTGAAAATTTATCAGCATGTAAAATGGGCACCCTCTATTCTGATTGAGGTGGAATGCATGTCTTCTGATTTTGATGCATCTCTAGTTGAGCGTGGGATCAAACATCAATCTATAGTGATGCATATACCTCAAAGAAATGGAGTTTCTAAAAAAAAGAACAGTCTCTCATGGAAATGGCAAGGTGTATGGTCAAAAGTCAAGCTTTATGACATCTCTTCTTGGTCGAGTCTACTTTGTGTGCAACATATGTACTTCATAGGTGTCCCACCAAAGCACTAAAATCAGTCACTCCATATGAGACTTGGAATGATCATCTAAATGTCTTTGGTTGTCTAACATATTCATTATTGCCTGAACAATAATGCAAAAAATTAGATGATAAAGTAATAAAATGATTTTTTTGTACAACTTAGAAAGCAAAGGCTATTGTGTATTATCCATAACTTAAATGCATTTTGATAGTTGTGATGTTGATTTTGTGGAAGATGAAATGCATCCATTACTTTCATGTATCAATGAGACATGAGTTAGCTCTAAAGATATGTATGCAACTTTGTTGCCTCTTTTTATGGATGGATAGTAAATGTTGGTCTAAATGAGGCAATTTCTTAGACTTTATAGGTTTCAAAAAATGATGCAAATCATTCCATTTCTTATGTAGATTTACATGATGTGCTTGTTGATGAGAGGGCTGACATACAAGAGGAAAAAAATATTCCTAAATGGTTCTTTCATACCTTCATAGGTAGCAAATTAGATGTGTGTATCTTTTAGTGCTTGAGTGCTACCTTGCTACTTGGATTGTTTTATCCCAAGGGGGGGGATCATTATTGCAAAATTTACATGCTTTCTTTGACTCGGATGAGGTTGGTTGCTATGAAACTCATGTTTCCACCAATGGTTTTTATGTCATGGCTCATGCATATGTTGGTCAAGCAAGAAGCAGCCTACTATGGACAATTCTAGATACAAGATTGAGTATAGGACAACTTTCACGACTTTTGAGTGTGTGTAGCTCAGATGCTTTTTAGTTGATTTGGGTATTGGTCAGTCTTCTATCACCACCATCTTCATTGACATTCCAAGCTCACTTGTAATTGCAAGAAATCATGTGTTCCATGCTCTCACAAAGAACATTAAGGTGCACTATCATTATATCAAGGAGAGGTTGTGAAGTATTTTGATGGCGATGCAGCATAGTGTGCCTTCCTTCTCAAGAGCTCCACGATGATATCCTCGGAGTAAAAAATTGAGATCCAAGTGCCGCACATGGTACTCTACAGAGAGGCTATAGAATTTGTAAAAAAAACACAGTACATAGGGAGCATGAACACAGAATTCTTAAGTGTTACAAATGTGGTCAAACTTACAGTCTATGGATGATCAGACCATTATATGTTTTGTTAAAGAACATATAAAGAAGTGTCTGGTGGCCATCTGACCTTTCACATGGACACTCACGGTAACAATCTCGCACTAAAGGCCAATATGGACAAAGTAACTATGGGAGAAAAAATGAAGAATGATAAAGAATATAGGAGTGTAAGTATACAAAATATACCTCCCACCTGATGGGCATGTTACACAGTATACAAGTGACTGTGTAAGATCATGAATCAAGTAACCCCCATCAAGTGACAATAGTGTCGAAAGTTATCTTGTGGTAGAGCTTTAGTCAAAGCCTCTAAAGCATTATCTCGAGTGTGAACCTTCTCAAGAATAATGCTCTTAATGGCCAAGCAATCTCTGATGAAGTGATTCTTCACCTCAATGTGCTTGGTCTTTGCATGATAGACCAGATTCTTAGCCAAAGCAATGGCGCTCCGACTATCACTGAGCAAATGAGATACATGCTAAGGTAAGCCCATATCACAAGCAAGATGAGAAAGCCACAATAGTTCCTTACATGCCTCACTTGCTGGAACATACTCTGGTTCTCTCGTGGAAACAGGTGTACATTCTTGAAGATGAGACTCCAAGAGATAGCACCTCCAACAAAATGAAAAATGTACCGTGATGTAGACTTATGATTGTCTACACAACTAGCATAGTTAGAATCTGTATAACCAATAATGGATGTTTTCCATCTTCATAAGCATAGACACTCTTCCTTTGTGCCACTCAAATATCTCAAAATCATCTTGAAAGCTTCCCAATTCTACTTGCTAGGATTAGACAAATATCGACTCACAATTCCCACTACAAATGCAATGTTTGGTCTTGTAGCTACCACAACATACATGATACTACCAACACCACACTGATAAGGAATTTTGATCATGAATTCCTTTTCCTCATCTAATTTGGGGCAATCATTTTTTCTCAATTTCACATATGCAGGTAAAGGTGTACTCAATACCTTTCCACCCTGCATATTGAACCTGTGAAGTACTTTGGATATGTACTCACTTTTAGACAAGTATATGCATCTTTTACTCTTATCATGAGTAATGTGCATGCCAAGAATATGTTTGGCATCCCCCAAATCCTTCATATCAAATGTTTGACTCAACTTCTTTTTGAGAATTGACAAGTCATAAGAGGACTTCCCAGCAATCAACATATCATCAACATAAAGTATCAAGCATATCGAGCTGCCATTTGAGCATCTCTTTGTGTAGAGAAAATGATCCTCATTGCTTTGAGAATAGCCTTGAGAATTCATAAAAGCATCTCCTTTGTAAAATGGACTCTGAACCAAAATAACCATGTGGGAATCACCATCCTCATATGCCAAAAAAATTGATGACAGTACACACCAATACAATGGTGATACACCTCCCAATCAAGAATGAATCTTGCAAGATGTTATAATCTGTCACAAATAACCTATGACCAAGTCCAAGTAAATGGAGATAAGCAATGATCCAAATCTATCACACAAGCATAAAGGATCTACTAGACCATCTATCTAGCATAAAAAATGAATAAAATTTTGGCATCATCTCCTCTATAAAATGGGCTCTAATAGAAGTGAAGTATTTTGATGGCAATGCACCATAGTGTGCTCTCCTTCTCGAGAGCTCCATCATGATATCCTCATAGTAGAAAACCAATCTCCAAGCGCCAAACATGCTACTCCGCATAGAGGCTACAGGATATGCAGAAAAACACAGTACAGAGGGAGCACGAACACAAACTTCTTAGGTGCTACAAATGCAATCAAACTGTGCTGACGAGACCACTACATGTTTTATTGAAGAACAGATACAAAAGTGTTCGGTGGCCATTTGGCCTTTCACATGGACACTAATGGTAATAGGTTGTGTGTTGGAGAGATATTTTTGGCTTATGTGCCCAGATAGAATAATGTTCCATAATTTTTCACAAACCCACTACGTATGGAGAAATTTGAAGCTTTTTTCAAATCTTTGGGCTTAGTTCTTATGTGGATTGATCTCTTTTCACATAGATTGATAGTTCCTTATACATGAATTCCAACTCCTTGTTCATCACATCACTCCCATAGCAGATTTATTGATATATTTTGGTATCGATGTGTGCGAGCACACTTAGGACAACCAAAACACTTTTTTCCCTCTTTAGGAGGTTTCTTTCCCCTGACTTCTATATACACCTATAACCTTAATGGATCACTTATCTTTTTACATTCACTTGGTAATACATTTTCTATTGTGATGGGATCCAAGCTTCTTCTTCTTCTTCTTTGTGTTGTTCATGTGCTTCTAAAGACCTCAAACTCCAACACTGTTGCCTAGGATTACTTGAGCCTAACACTCTCTTCTGTATAAAATCAATGATCAACTTCTATAAATGCATTGCAATCACACATCCATGCATGTATAATCTAGGATACCAAAACATAAACTATAATGCTTAAAAATATAAGCAATACATCCTTGAAATGGTTTGATGTCATAATTAGATGCACCCAAGATTTTTTATAAGCTTCAATGCCTCTAAACCTTTTCTCATCTAGTCCTAAAATAAAATTTGAAATGTCGAGTGATCCCAAAACACTTCACAAAATATCAAACATGGTCAAATGATGCTAAAAAGACACAAATGTTCCTAAAATTGCATATAGAATCCATTGCAAGACCTGGAAAAAATCATAAAATGCCTCAAATTGAAATCACCTCAAGCAGCTTCTTGGTTCATAAGATATCACTTCTGGAACATATTTGTAAAAAACTATCAAAATTCATAAACCTATACAGAGCTAGAAAAACACATAATTTCCTAAATTTCTTTACACGATATGAAAAAAGACCTTTCGTTCTTTGAAAGCGTCCATATTACTTCCAATTTCAAGTTTCCTTGACCAAGGTATAGCATCTAGAAATGTGATAGGTCAAACTACTCAATAAGTGGAGAGGCTAGAAAAAGAGAGGAAATGTGATCTTTAGAATGCCCAAAGTCACTCTTCCATCAAGCAAATCCTAATTTTCTTTTAATTTATTGATAGTGCAGAATATGGAGATATGTATATATAGTTTTTCCATTCCAAATCCTCTTATCCATGTCTTAATCCTCTCCCAAAGAGAGAAATATGTAGAGATGTCTTCTTTTCTAAAAAAGGGAGATACATAAAAATGGTGAATGGAGATATTATGCCAGCTTCTATTCTTCATAAAACCATATTTTTTCGTAAACTTTTGCATCCTATGATAGTGCACATACCTATACTTCATTTATTTTCATTTTTCCCTTTACTTATCCTTCATGGGGCCCACAATTTTTATTTCTCAAAATTGCAATTTTGTAAAATTTCAGCATGTATAAATAATGAAGATGATGGAAGATGGTTCCTAGAGGGGCCAACATCCCTATCTATTATAGATTTTCTTGATTTTTTTCAAGTTATCATTGATTTTCACCTACTCTTCCTTATGCCTTTATTGTTTTTCCCATGAAAATCCTCATAATCTCTCTCTTTTCTTGCTTCCAAAAATGGAGGTTTACTTAAATTTACACCTGAAATTTAACTTGGGAAAAGGAGGGAGGGCAACTTCAAAGACGAAAAAAAATCTTCAACTCATCCATTTCATGAAGTTAACGTCTCCATAGGGTTTGAATAAGGAATACTCTCTATTGTCACGGGGAAGGAGATAAGGAAGAGAGCTCACACACACACTCTCACTCTCAAGGAGAAGCACACACACAGATTGAGGCAAGGAAGAATAAACTTCTTCTTCTTCTTCTATTACATAAAAGGAATGTACAAGAATGACCTAAAAACAAGAATACAACCAGTGCAATATATAAAGACCAGTACATAAGAAAAAAACCTAATGTCCGCGAATGAGTGAGCTGGCAAGAAACAAATGTGCCATCACTCTCAGTAGATAAATCTAATAAAGCTCAATGAAGTATCCCTGACATATACCGGCCTGACCACTATACATGTCAGAGAAACGAAAAACTGGTACGTGTCATCCTGGGATCATCACATGTTGAGCTTGATATCTCAACACTCCCCCTCAAGCTCAATGCCATATCCTGTAATCCAAGCATCTTCCGAAACTTCTTCAACTTCTCAGCTCCAAGTGCTTTGGTGAAAATATCAGCAACCTGCTCATCTGTTCTCACATAAACAAGATCAATATCACCTGCTAATACCTTCTCTCTGATGAAGTGATAATGTACCTCAATATGCTTTGTTCTAGCATGGAAAACAGGGTTCCGTGCTAACTGTATGCTGCTAAGATTATCACAATAGATAGTGATAGGCTTTTGCACTTCCACACCTAAATCTGCAAGTAACATCTCCAGCCATGATGCCTCACATGCTGCTATTGCAGCACCTCTGTACTCAGCCTCTATACTCGACAAAGCAATAGTGGGTTGCTTCTTACTGCTCCATGTAATAGCTGCACCTCCAAGTGAGAAAAGAAAGCCACTAGTAGATCTTCTATCTAGATTACTACCAGCCCAATCTGCATCGGTGTATCCATGAACCTGCAAATCTACAACAGCTTCATAAAACAATGCATAATCCAAAGTAGCACTCACATAACGTAGAGTGCGCCTCAGAGTATCCAAATGTGGCTTCCTGGGAACCTGCATAAACTGACTTTCAAGTCCAACAGTGTAGCTTAAATCAGGCCTTGTAATTGTAAGATATATAAGACTTCCCACAATTTTCCTGTACATAGTAGCATTTTCCAATGCTTCACTTGATGTAGTATCCAATTTCAAATTCTGATCTAAAGGCATAGAAATTGTCTTACAATCAGCCATACCATACTTTTGCAGCATATTCAAGGCATATTGCCTTTGCGACATCCATATACCTGTTTCTGTATGTGTAAACTCAATGCCCAAGAAATAGCGCAGCACACCAAGATCTTTCATGTCAAATTCCTGCATAAGAAGTTTCTTTACCTCTTTGATGCTTTCTTCATTATCACCACCTACAATCAGATCATCAACATAAATAGCCACAATAGTGATGCCATCATCAGCCTTCCTTGCATATAGTGAATGATCTGCATCACACATAGAAAACCCAATGTTGGTTAAGTAATCAGCAATCCTTGCATGCCATGCACGCGGAGCCTGCTTCAGCCCATACAAAGCCTTTTGCAACTTGCAAACATATTCTGGATGCTTTGAATCTTCATATCCTTGTGGCTGGTCCATATATACTTCTTCTTGTAACTCACCATGTAGGAAAGCATTCTTCACATCCATCTGATGCAAAGTCCATCCTTTTGCTGTAGCTAATGCAACAAGTGTTCTGACAGTAGACATTTTAGCTACAGGGCTGAATGTTTCCTCATAATCAATGCCATATGTATGTGCATAACCTTTAACTACCAATCGTGCTTTATACCTGCTTACGCTACCATCAGCATTATGCTTTACCTGTAAACCCATTTGCAGCCTATGGATTTCTTTCCTTGCGGCAATGGAACCAGCTTCCATGTATCATTTCCATAAAGTGCAGCCATCTCCTCATCCATAGCTTTTTTTCCCAATCTGCATTACCAATTGCATCTTCAAAACAAGAAGGTTCAGCATCTTGTATTACCTTTGTCATGTAGGCACAATGGCGAGCCATGTAACTATCATATGTCAATCGTTGCAAGATACAAAGAACATTGCATTATACAGTTATAAAGATCAAACACTTTCAGAGCTTGAGATTCGGCACAAGATATTAGGGCACATAGGAGAAAGGACCTTGAAGCAAATGTGCAGGGACGAATGTGTGCTTGGGATACCTAATGTATCCAAGCAACATATGATTTACAAGTGTGGTGCTTGTCAGTTTGGTAAGTCTCACAGGTTACCCTTCTCCAAGAAAGGATATATGCATGAAGACTATCTAGAGCTTGTACACACAGATGTATGGGACCTAGCAAAGACCCCTCAGTTTTAGGTTCAAGGTACTATGTGTCTTTTATTGATGATTATAGCAGATGGACTGTATTATACTTTATGAAGCACAAGGATGAGGTATTTAATTGTTTTAAGAAATATCTTGCATTAGTTGAAAATCAGACAGGAAGGAATTTGAAGAGGCTAAGGTCAGATGGAGGAGGTGAGTACTTCTCCAATGAATTTGAGGACTTCTTGCAGGACAGAGGCATCAAAAGGGAAATAACCACAAGGTACTCTCCTGAACAGAATGGGATAGGTGAAAGAAGAAATAGGTTAATTCTTGAGACAGCTAGATCTATGCTTAATGAGAAGAAATTACCTAACTATCTATGGGCAGAGAGTGTTTCTACTGCCACCTATCTCATAAACAGGTTACCTTCAAAGTCACTTGATGGTATGACACCATATGAAGCATGGCATGGTAAGAGACCATCATTGGATCACTGCAAAATTTTTGGATGTGTAGCATATGTACACATTCCTTCACAGGTAAGAGGAAAGCTAGATCCAAAGGCTGAAAAATGTATTTTCATTGGATATGATTTAAATCAAAAAGGTTACAGGTTTTATAACCCTACCAATAAGGGATTCATGGTAAGCAGAGATGTGATCTTTGATGAGAATGATTCTTGGTATGAGAATGAATGCAGGAAAGTCAAACTACCCTATGATTTGGAAGAAGAATTTCCAAAACTTACAAAGGAGGAACCTACTCAGAATGGAGAGTCAAGTTCAGATGATGAAGATACAATCAACCTTGAAGAGTTCAAGGCATGGAAGTCCAAAGGCAAAATGAAGATGAAGAAGCTTGAGGACATACCAGAATCTTCAACTCAATCAATCAGAAGGTCTCAAAGAGAAAACGAAAAACCTATCAGATATGGGTATGATACATCTCTTGTTACTAAACATTCAATTTATCTTGCAAAGGATTTGTCAAATGAAGAACCAGGTTCATATGAAGAAGCAATCACCAAATCAGAATGGAAAGAAGCTATGGATGAGGAGATTGAAGCACTTAAGGAGAGTGATACATGGGAGTTAGTACCCAAGAAGGACTCCATGAAGGTAATAGGATCCAGATGGATCTATAAATTGAAAAGAAATTCTGATGGCACAATTAACAGGTACAAGGCCAGATTGGTAGCCAAGGGTTTTGCACAAACCCAAGGCATTGACTATGAAGAAACATTTTCTCCTGTGGCCAAGATGCCAACAATCAGAGTGTTGGTGAGTGTGGCTGCATCAAAGAATTGGAACATGTACCCATTGGATGTCAAGAATGCTTTCTTGAATGGATGGATCTCAGAAGAGGTTTATATGTCACAACCTCCTAGCTATGAAGACCCTAAGAAGGTAACTTATGTCTCCAAATTAAAGAAGGCTTTATATGGATTGAAGCAGTTACCTAGGGCATGGAATTATAGGCTAACTACATACCTCCAAGACCAAGGTTTTGTCATGAGTAAGGCTGACACTTCTCTGTTTATTAAGAGAAGTAATTCAGAGGTAATCTATCTCTGTGTCTATGTTGATGACATCATCATTACAGGTAATGATGTCAGTGGAATCAGAAATATCAAAAGCCAAATGATGAAGGAGTTCAAGATCAATGATCTTGGGCTATTGAAGTATTTTTTGGGACTTGAATTAGTTTACACTAATTCAGGGATATACATTACTCAAAAGAAGTATGTGCAGGACATGTTGAAGAAATTTCACTTGCAGGATGCTAAATCAGCCAGCACTCCAATGGAGGTGAACCTAAAGCTAAGTGCCCATGAAGGTGATGAAGTCCAAGACATTACAGGTTATCAAAGTATGGTAGGTAGCTTGAACTATGCTACTCTTACAAGAATTGATATTGCATATGGAGTTAGTGTGCTAAGTCAATTTATGCACAAGCCAAGGATACCTCAATTAGAGGCTGCCAAAAGAATCTTGAAGTATCTCAAGGGTACACAGAACCATGGTTTGTACTTTCCTTACACTTCAGATATTGATATAAAAGTTTATTCAGATGCAGATTGGGCAGGATGCAAGGATGATAGGAGAAGCACTTCAGGATACATTTCTTTTGCAGGTGACAAACCAATTTCATGGTCTGCAAAGAAGCAACCAAATGTTGCATTGTCTTCTACAGAAGCAGAGTATAGAGGACTAGCTAATGCCACTCAAGAAGCAATTTGGATTAAGCTTCTATACACAGAATTGGGCTTATATACTAGGCCTCCAATTATCTTTGGAGATAATACAAGTTCTCTTCACCTTGGAGCTAATCCTATCTATCATGCCAGAACAAAACACATAGAAGTTCATTATCATTACGTGAGGGAGAAGTTGCTAAGCAAGGACATTCAGCTGACCTATGTGTCAACCAACATGCAATGTGCAGATTTGCTGACTAAAGCTTTGGATGGGACCAAACTTTGCAGGTTCAGATCTATGATTGGATTGCAGGATGTACTTGAAGATTGAAGATGAAGAATTATGCCAAAATGTTTGGCTTGAGGGGGAGCTGTTGGTGTAAACCACAAGCCTACACATTTGGCTTGGAAGATATCATGAAGACTCTACATGCATGAAGAATCATAGGAACATATGCTAGTGATTACTTACCACTTTACCTCATTGTAAAAGTCAATTTGACTTAGAATCTTTTGTAATCACCTACCCAAATGATTCGCGGAAAAGTTAGTTCACTTGATTGAGAGAATATCTCCAAGTTTTTAGAAGCTTGATTAGAAGGAGCCAAGAATTTGAATTTGAAATTCAAATTCTTACACATTCCATATAAAAGGTGAACTTGAAAAGTCGTGGATAGAGACATCACTCCCGAGCTTCATTCTACTGTCATTGAGTGTGTGTGAGCACTACATCATAGTCTACACCTCTCTACACCATTAGGAAATGCTTGTCATGCCAATGGGATTGTACACAAGTGTTAATTTATAGATACATTTACATCATTCATCTCTGTGCTCACTGATTGTCTACTCCAAAGTCTGTCAACTTGTCAAGGGCATATCTCAGCCAATACTCCACCAAATTCAGTGATTCAAAGCTTGTTGGATTCAGCTCAAAGTCATCTACATACTGACAGAGTTTGAAGTGATTTTATTCAGCCAATTCAGAGAAATTGGCGTCGAGGTGCTCACTAGTCTATCTCTGGTACAGTCCTGAAAAGTCGGGGGTATACCAAATCTTGCTAAATTAATTTCTCTTAGCATAGTTCACTATTTTACATCATTCCACTTGCAAATGGTAGCTTACTAAGCTAATTGAATACCCCTAGAAGGAATTTTATCAATTGCTACTGTGCTGGTCACACTGAGTAAAACATTGAGCAGGTGTCAAGACCAAAATAGAAGGTTTTCTTGACTTTGTGTCCAAAGTTATTTGTTTTGATTCAATCATTGCACACTTCATTTCCAAAGGACATAGGCCATTTCTTGGTGTCATTGGAAAGCTAAGGAAGTCTACTAATCAAATCTGAAGCTAAAGAGGGCTGGTACAAAGCAGGTTTTAGTAGTACCTACTCAATCTCTTGGATCATCCATCCATCTTTCCCAACAGCCACCATGTTCTTCAGTTTAGTCAGGTTCCTATTCTTCATGTTGTCTGGGACCATTGACTCTTTCTCGTTGGGGATATGCATACCTTTCATATCGAGAGCTTCCCTTACTAAATTGTTCGTCAATTTGAAGCGCTTCAGTTCATTACCTCGTGTGAGAGATGGTAGGACAAAGGTGTTATACCCCTTTTTCTCTTTACTGGGAGTTAGGGTGCTAATCAAGTATGAACACCTTAGAAAGTCCGGCTTCGGTAACTCGGCTTCGAAGTAATCATATAATCCTGCCTTCTTCCATATCGGTTTCAACCCTTCACTATTTTGAAGCCTCTCAAACTCTCTGGTAAAGAAATGATACCGACCCCAGCGTCCATTGAACTCTATTTCTGCCTCCCACAAGTAAGTGCCTTCTCCAAGAGGTCCTCCCCCATCACTGAACCAATGTGAGTTTTTGCTTATTGGTGATGTGTGCCCCTGGGGAGGATTTTGAACAGGTATGGCATGTAATGCTCTCAATGCCAGTGGTCTTTCCTTCAACTCCTCCTCAATGGGGAGACTTTCAATGTCCACAATCTGAGAGTTGGTGCCTGCCTGGGAGCTAGTTCCTGCAGCCTCGGCCATATTGAAGGAAATGGTCATCGGTTCTGTGAGAATATACAAATGAATGTTAACATTGCAAATGGACACAAAGTGGTCATGTGTCCCCGTTACAACATTAACATGAGTTTTTAGTGATAAGTTAGTTAGTCAGTGAGTGCTTGGTGATAGTGGGTGTAGTTAGTGGATGAATTGTCCTAAGAGCTAAATGGAAAGATGCATTGTGAGAATGATGCAATTAGTAGGTGGGGTGAATTTACAAGTGGGGTTCGGGGGGTTTATTACAAGCTTTGGGCAGCCAAACACACTATATGGCTTTCGGTTTTGGTTCTGTGGAGACTCTCGAGGGCTTTGTGAGAGCATCTACTTGGAAATGAGGCTTTCTAGGGACCCATTTACAAGTGAATTACTCGTGCTCATGGGTGAATATGTGTTAGTGCATGATGTAGAAGAGTGGGTATCAGATGTTCGAGTGACTGAACCATGTTGTACAGGGTGTGGTCTCTGTGTAGCTATTTGAGCCCGCAAGCAAGCCTTAGGCACCCAAATTTGTCTTGATTGTGGGCCAGCCTTCATCGACTTCTTGGGTACCCAGATAGACTTTACTTTCACAGAAGAATTTTTGGAAGACTTTTTATTATTGTCGCATCGTCGATCACTAATAAGACGTTGAGCCAGTTGTTGTGGCTTGACCGCAATAGGATGCTCGCCTTTTCGCACCCACATCTGTTTTGGTGACTGGGATACATTGCTTCGTACTTTCTTTTGGTTTCGAGCATAGGTAGTCTGCTTCTTCTACATTTTATTTGCCTCTGGTTGTTGCATCCCGATGGCCTTTGGAAAAGAAGGGAGTTCCATCGTATCCTTGACTTCATTGTTGAGATAATCATCCCGCTGCATCACATAGTTTTGGACAAGAATAGCATGGTCATCTTCATGTGTACTCCTGGAAGGACCAAGAGTGTGTGCCTTTCCTAGTTCCGTGAGTGCTCCATTGTCTAACTCAACTGTAATTTGACTATGATTTACCCATACCTGAAGAAGTCCACTTCTTAGATTTAGGTTGACTGCATCATCATTGATCCAGTCTTGACCCAAGACAAGAGGCTCAGTGAGATCCTCATCTTGACACACTAGTACTTTAACTGTCATTAAAAAATCTTGAATGTAGAGGGGAAGTTCCACCTCGCCCATGCAAAGGGTCTCCACACCTCCCAATCCTATGAGATATGCTTCTATAGGATTGACACTTAATTTCAACTTTTGACAGTAAGAAAATTTAACAGCACTAGTGGCTGCACCTAAGTCAATCAAGGCCCTTACAGTCCTTGCACTCTTTCCTTGTCCTATCTCTAAGGCCACAAAGGGACGTCGATCAACTATTCTATGGGAACTTACACTTGAGACTTCACACATAGCCATGTGATATCCCTGAACTGCATAGGCATCGGTCCTAGGCTGATCTCTACCCTGTCTCCTCAATTTCATTCTTCAGATGCGTTCCAAGGCTTCTGCCTGTGCTTCTTCTCGGATTCATTTTTCTTCTTCCTTGCGTTTCTTGGCAGTGTTGAGTCGATTTAGCATCTCTTCAGTCAGGGGTTCTTGATATAACTTGACTCTACATTCGCTTATGTAGGTAGGGAGAACATCGCCTTCTAAAGTGGCTAGTTGTACTACTCCACTAGTCGAGATCCTATTTATAATCATAGGTCCATAGCCTCACTTCTCTAATTTCCGTGCATGTTGCTTCAATGTGTAGACTAGTACTAGATCTCCTGCCTTCAAGCCTTTATCCTTAACGTGGGCATCAAAGTATGCCTTCTGTCTTTTCTTAGCTGCATATATTCCTGCTGCCGCTCTTAGTCTTGTTTCACCTAGTCGTTCCAGATCAAAAATTCTAGAGGAGAGCTCATGCCATGTCCAGTCATGCTCTTGTGCTACTTTCAATGTAGGTATCAAGAAGTCCAATGGTAGTATTGCATTTTGGCCAAATACCATCTGAAAGGGTGTGCCTTGGAGTACCGTTTTATAGGCAACTCGATATGCCCAAACAGCATGGTGTAGCTGTTTGTCCCAATCAGAGCGTTTATTATTCACTAGTTTGGTCAGCACATTGCATAGAATCTTATTTGTGCTTTCGGCTTGCCCATTAGCTTGTGGATGATAGGGGGCTGACTTCTTGTGTACTACCAGGAATTCTTGGAGAAGATTTTCAATAACTTCATTCAAGAAGTGAGTGCCTCTATCACTTCCTAGCTCCATAGGTAGCCCATATCTAGTGAACACATTCTCAAATAAGAACTTAGCAGTCGTCTGAGCATCATTCTTTGTCATAGCCTTAACCTCTACCCACTTGGCTAGATAGTCTGTGGCCACAATAATGTATTCAGCATGAGAACCCTTAGCTGGGGGATTAATAGGACCTACGAAGTCTATTCCCCACTTAGAGAATGCTCGTCCACCAATCATAGGTTCCAATGGCATCTCATCTTTACGTATAGGATACTGAGTTCGCTGATAGAAATCACACCTCTTCACATAGGTATGTGCATCCATGTGAAGGGTCGGCCACCAAAGACCTGCAAATAATATTGCCTTGATCACCCGATCTCGTCCAAAATGTCCTCCTGTTACACCCTGGTGAGCAGTTTCCAATATCTTGAGGTATTCGCTCTCATGGAGGCATAGTCTCAGGTAACCATCTTTACCACGGTTGTATAAATTATCACCAATAAGTGAGTAGTCTAAGGCTTCTTGTTCTAAACTTCTTTGCCTCGTCAGGGTCATATCTTGAGGGAATGTTTTCGTCCTCAAGAAGGCTACTAGTGGTTCACTCCAATCTGGCACTATGGACACTTGATAAAGAGTGGCATGCTCCACAGGTGGTTTAGTGCAACATATCGGGCATTCCTTGCACAATGTATGGACATCAGCTTCCATAGTAGGCCAATGCACTCCGAGTCTTCTTAGTGTCTGTAGGTTTCATTGCTTCGAGTAGTGTTGCTCTAATGCACCTACATGTGCTAATTGCAACCATTTTGCGTACTCATCCTCTTCCACACAACAAGCTAGGATCCCTTGATCTGTATGCTTGTACATACTTCCTGTCATGATCTGGTATTTTTGGGCTTTTACTATCTCCCTATCTTGAGTGTTTACTATTGGATGTTTAGGCCCGTATGTCAATACTGGCACTAGTGTCTTAGCCCACTGAGGTACAACTTCCAGATTAAACAAGTAAGCATCAGGAAGGTCGTCTGATACTCCTTGTGGGGTCTCTCTTGATGTGAGCCTAGAAAGATGGCCTGCTCTCAGATGAGTCTTGCCTTTCCTCATCACAACCTCAAAGTCATATTCCATCAGTAAGAGGAACCATCTCACCAATCTACCTGTATTGCATGGCTTGTTTACCAAGTACAACAATGCGTGATGATCAGTAAAAAATTTAAACTTATTTGCAAGCAAATAGTGTCTAAACTTTTTAACTGCATATACCATGCCTAATCCTTCTCGTTGAGTGGTGGTATAATTTCGTTCAGCTGCATTCAATTGTCTACTAGCATAGGCAATTGGAAGATCCATATTACCTTCACCAGTAGGTTGTGGAAGTACACATCCAAGAGTATAATTGGATGCATCCACGTGCACATGAAAGGGCTTATTCCAATCGGGTGTGGTCAAGATTGGTGTTGAACATAATCGCCGTTTAAGCTCATTGAAGGAGTTCTCACATTCATCCGTCCACTCAAAATTAGTCAAAAGTCCGTACAGAGGCTTTGCTATGATGGCATACATGTGTATAAACCGTCGGTAATAACCACAATGCCCCATGAAAGCTTGTACTTCCTTGACATTCTTTGGCCTAGGTAGCTCTGTAATAGCTCTAACTTTTTCCTCGTCCGTAGATATGCCATTCTTTGACACTGTGTCCTAGAATCTTGCCTTGCCTGACCATGAAAACGCACTTTTCTGGGTTCAGGCAGACTTGATATTCTCTACATTTGTCAAAGATTTGCCTAAGTTCAGGAATATGTGTTTGCCTAATGTTGGAATGAGCACAAAGATCATCAACATAGACCTCTAAGTTCTTCCTCAAGAACTCTTTAAATACATGACACATCAGTCTTTGAAAGATTGCGGGAGCATTGGTAAGCCCAAATGGCATTACCCAGAAAGCAAATATGCCCCACTCTGTGAAGATGTGTCTGGCTCTGTGGAATTGGGCACATAAGCTTCCTGGGCGAGAAGGCTTAGCCTTTCAGTTGGCTTGTCCTTATTTTGAGAGGCGGGTTCCTTTTCTGATTGTGCAATTAGCCTCTCCAATCTTTCTAGCAGTCCATCAAAGTGCAACTGCGTCTTAACTGAGCTAGAGAAGTTAAAGAGGCGACTGGCTTCAAACATGGTTTGAGCCAATTCCACCATCTTAGCACAAATTTTAGTTCTTTCAAGCTCTAGTTCGGCTCTAGGGTAACACTTTTCATGATCCGTTACGTTTGGCCCTTCTTGGATTCTCGCCTGATATGCCTTAAGCATCATATTTAGGTCATCGGGAGTGGGATCTGCTAATACTGATCCTACTCTAGGGGGTGGTGGGGTTGCATGAGGGGGGTTGGAAGATGGTGGATCGGATGGAGATGGGAATGGTGGTGGTGGGGTAGTGTGAGAGGGAGTTTGGGATGTAAGTTCAATTATCCTAGCTTTTGTTTCTCTTAGGCTTTCCTCGAGTTCACTTATCTTCTTTGCCCATTGCCTTTTCATTCTTTCGTGGCTATCTCTCCAAGCTCTAGTCCTCTTCTTGGTTATGCTCTCAGTTTCACTAACCTCATCACTTTTTTCCTAGCCTTAACTTTGGTTCTGCTGCAAGGCTTGAGCTCTAGTGACCACTTGCACTGGTGCAGTGGAAGTCACACTCCCTGTGGAGTCTACAACTGTGACGGCCCTATATTTCTATCCAGCCCATCTTGGTGCTTGGGTGGTATTCCCTGCTGCGCCAAATTATGCGCAACTATAAGGGGAGTGGGTTCCGTGACATCCTCTGCACGGCATACCGGACTGGAGTGCCTCCAACGTGCGGGCTAAGAAGCACTATGGACGTGTGTGCCGAGCCTTCCCTTCCTCACCGTTTTGGCGAACGTCGGTTGTCTCTAGAATCGTGGGTAGATGCCCGGTAACGGGAGCATCCCCCGCCCCGTCTCGGTGGGTCTTGGGTCCCTTGATGGTTATGAGCCGTGAGGTTGGCACGCCTAGGCCGGCCACCTCGTATCTTCGGGTTGAGGTCCCTTTGGGGTTGGCGTGAGCATGACGGCCTCCCCGTTTCGGTTTAGGACTAAACGTCCGCTCCGCACTTGGTTGTGCGTTTCATCGTTTGACGGTGCCCCGCGAGAACGCGTTTGTCTACGAGCGGCCGTTCTCATCTACTTGGGGAATTTCTAAGTCGCTTCCGCATGCGTAGGCCTTTGGGCCGTTCTATCTTTGTTTGTAAGCTTCCACGCGTTTATCTTTGGAGTCCCTTCGTTTTTGGGTTACTCTCGGGCAAAGGCCCTTTTGGACGTCCCTTCACGCAAGCTCAAGTTTCAAGCGGGTTCGAGCCGATGGGCTGCCCCTTGGACTTGGGTTTGCACCTTGTACTTCACATTTGGTATCAGAGCTTCGGCTCTGTGGGTCGGGTGCGTGTGAGCCGTCGGCGGTGCCATGGACGGGCCGTCGGCAATGGGCAGAAATTTCAGTTTTGGAAAAACGGTGCATGCCGGCGGAGACGGGCCTCGCGTGAGAAGTCGGCCGTTTGGCAAAATTTCAGAAAATTTTTCTTGTGACATTGAGCTTCAAGTGAGCCGTTCGGCTTCGGGCCATCGGCAAAGGCATGGTTCTGGGTAGTGGATCGGTTCTTAAGGCCCGGGTGGCAACGAGTCGTGGGGCGGAGTGGAAGCCGTCTCACCGTTCTTGGATCCTAAGTGAAAGGCACTTCTATTCGCCCAGTTATGTGTTTGTGGGCTCGGCCTTCGGGCCTCCCTCTCCCGATCGTATCCCTCTTAGGCTGGACTGGTGTGGCTACGGCCCCGTTTTCCCCCTTCGAGGAGGGAGGTATATCCTCCATCGACTTGCAAGGTTGCCATGTGAAGCCGGGTAGGAGTAACGCGGTAAGTCGCCCCGCGCCATAAGTCGTGAACCACTGGGAAGGGCTTCTACCGTCCGCGCATAGCACATCTCCACGGGAGTGACACTAGGCGGTGCCGACGGGCCTCTCCTCGCGAGGGCTCGGGCTGGCTCTTGTGCAAGTAAACTTCAGTTTTGGGTGTGTGGGCAAGTTGGTCCCCTCCCTCTCATTTTGTGGGCTGCCGGTACAAGTTTTATAACAGTTTTTGTGCATTTTGCAAGTGGGATTTGGGAGAGTAAAATGGATCGCTCATCTTTGAAACTTTGCCCACTTATTCTACCTAACCTAAGGATGTATCATGTCAAGTTTGATAGAATTTGGAGAGGCGCTTCATAGGCCTCGGAGCCCACGAAGTTTCGGGCAGATTTGGTTATAACAATTTGGGAACAAGAAAGTATGCCGCCCCGATTCCACTCTGTGCTAGAAAAGTCTTGACCCTTATGTTGGGTGTTCCGCGATCTTTGGTGAGGCTATGGAAGCCGAACCGTCGGTTAGCTTGTGTGCTCCGAGTGTAGGAGTGTGTTTTCGGATGGAAAAGGTTGTGCGGGCCGGCGGGTTGGACATGGTCCTCCCGTGCGGGCCGTTTCTTGGTATCGCGCCTGCGGGTCTCCATGAAGCCGGGGCTAGTTGTGTGGGCCGTCGGGTCGAACATGGTTCTCCCGTTCGGGCCGTCTTTGGGTTTGGCCATGCTCGCGGGTCCTTCTAAGGCCGGGGCAAGTTTATGGCCGTTTCGGTGCGTCGCGCCCGCAGGTCCTCTCAAGGCCGGGGCTTGTGTGTTGGTTGACCGGAGGGCTTGGACTTGGGTTCCTCCCCGTTCGTGTCGGTTCGAGTTTAGCGCCCGCGGGTCCTCGTAAGGCCGGGGCAAAGTTGTTTGTTGGTTGGCCGGCGAGCTTGGACTTGGATTCCTCCCCGTTCGTGCCGTTGTGGGTGAGCGCCCGTGTGTGGGCTTGGCCGTCGGGTTGGACTTGGTTTCCTCCCGATTGTGCATCTTGAGGTTTGCGTGCCCGCGGGTTCCCGTTAGAGGCTGGGGCAAGTTTGGGAAAAGGTTAAGGCTATGCCGGCGGGCAGTGACGTTGAGGTCCCCCTCGTGCGGCTAGCAAGTTGGGCAAAGGAGAAGTGTGAGCGGCCGACGGGCAGTGACGTTTAGGTCCCCCTCGTGCGGTCCGCGCCTGCGGGTTCCTTCGAGACCGAGGCAAAGTTGGAAAAGGGAAAAAGGCAACCCACCGGCGGGCAGTGACGTTTAGGTCCCCCTCGCGCGATTGGGCAGTAGAAATGGGAAAAGCGAGTCCGCGGGTTCCTTTGAGACCGGGACAAGGTAGCGTGGTCGACGGGCAGTGACGTTAAGGTCCCCCTCGTTCGATTCACTAGGTCGGCAAGTCGCTCGCGGGATCTTCGGGACCGGAGCAAGTGTGTGGTTTGGGCAGACGGGCAGTGACAATGATAGGTCCCCCTCGTTTTGTGCCTTTGTGTGTTGAGTCCGCGGGTTCCAGTGAGACCGGCACAAGTGTTTGGGTGTGGCCGGCGAGTGTGGTTGGGATCCCCTCGTTCGTGCTTTTTTTGTGTGAGCTGCCTGCGGGTCCCGGTAGAGGCCGAGGCTTAAGTGTAAGGGTAGCTCGTGGTGTGCCTTCGGGGCCCGAGTTATCGTTTTGGAAAGGTCGGCCGACGCAAGAGTAAGCCGCTATGCGCAGTGCGTTCGTGCCTTTGGTACGCAAAGTTTTGGTTGAGGTGGGAATTGCCAAGGAGCGCATGATGGGCGTGTGCTAGGCGGATGTAATGGGATCCGTCGCCTCTTGGTGATTGGTTTTGCAAGGCTGAAAATATGACGGGTGTGTGGAACGGTTCGAGACGGCCGTGTCCATCACATGAGGTGATTTTCAGGAACTCGGCTAGCATGTTGTAAGTCGCACGTTCGCCGCATGTCTATGCCTTTGTTATGTAAAGCTTGAGGGCCGCCGATAGGCTTCTCTTTTGGTGGGATTCGCCTTGGCTGGTGTATGGGCGCCGTGCCTTGGTGATTTTGGATGTTGGAATGGAAACAACGGGTTGTGTGTGTGGAGTGGCAGCGAGGCCTCGTCCACCACAATGTTGTGGGTTTGACCCTCTTTTGCATATCAGCCCGGGAAGGGGCATTCTTGTTCTCTTTGAGAACGGCTTAGTGTCGTTTGGCACTAAGGTTTTATCTTCGGTTTGGAAGGCCCATCCTGTTGCACGGCAACAAAGGGCAATGTCTTCAGACATCGGCTTGAAGTCTTGATGCGTCAAACTTCATGCTGTATGGAAAGGAAAGGCCCATTCTTATCGCAAGGCGATAAAGGGGCAAGATGAACGTCCGGATTGCGACTTGACTCTAGGGGATTGATCACCCTCTTCACGATAAGAGTTGTCTTGGATTTTCCAAGTGCTAAGGCCCAAATCTATCGTATGGACGATACAAGGGCAACTTGAACCGTTCATAAGCGAATTGAGTTGGATGGACTGGCCATCTGTCTTGACGATAGGATCTCTTTGAAGGTTCTTGGACGTAAGTACGCATTCAGCCTAACAAGAGGCAAAGCGTTTTGACCCAAACTGCGAGGTCCCCTTTAAGTGCAAAATTTGGCTCATGTGGAGCTTGACTTTGTCCCGATGCAGTCGGAGTGGGGCAAGTCATCTTCTTCGTAGTCCCTTTACTTCGAGCCAAACCGGCGGTGTTAGGTTCGCACCTCTTGCACAAGTAAGTTTCCCTTAGATATGTTTTTGCACGACAACCCATGGTTATAAGGACACTGCTCCAACCTTTGAGAGTATGAACACCATGCAGAGTCATAAAAGCCATTTCACGAAACGTCACCCCTGCAACTACACTGTAAACAGGATTAAATTAGCACCTGTAGGTGAACTTCTCGAGGACGAGAAGTTTGTTGAAGAGGGGGTGAATATGTGACGGCCCTGTATTTCTATCCAGCCCATCTTGGTGCTTGGGTGGTATTCCCTGCTGCGCCGAATTGTGCGCAACTATAAGGGGAGTGGGTTCCGTGACATCCTCTGCACGGCGGACCGGACTGGAGTGCCTCCAACGTGCGGGCTAAGAAGCACTATGGACGTGTGTGCCGAGCCTTCCCTTCCTCACCGTTTTGGAGAACGTCGGTTGTCTCTAGAATCGTGGGTAGATGCCCGGTAACGGGAGCGTCTCCCGCCCCGTCTCGGCGGGTCTTGGGTCCCTTGACGGTTATGAGCCGTGAGGTTGGCACGCCTAGGCCGGCCACCTCGTATCTTCGGGTTGAGGTCCCTTTGGGGTTGGCTTGAGCATGACGGCCTCCCCGTTTCGGTTGAGGACTAAACGTCCGCTCCGCACTTGGTTGTGTGTTTCATCGTTTGATGGTGCCCCGCGAGAACGTGTTTGTCTACGAGCGGCCGTTCTCATCTACTTGGGGAATTTCTAAGTCGCTTCCGCATGCGTAGGCCTTCGGGCCGTTCTATCTTTGTTTGTAAGCTTCCGCGTGTTTATCTTTGGAGTCCCTTCGTTTTTGGGTTACTCTCGGGCAAAGGCCCTTTTGGACGTCCCTTCGCGCAAGCTCAAGTTTCAAGCGGGTTCGAGCCGATGGGCTGCCCCTTGGACTTGGGTTTGCACCTTGTACTTCACAACAACTAACCTAATCACATTGATGGGAGTGATTTTTGTTACATTCTGTGGGTTCCTTGGGCAATATCATAAGAGGTGCTCCTTTCCACAATCTTGACAAAAGCCTTGAATGGTTACAGATTGGGGTTGTGTGGGGGAAGGCATCGGGCAATCACAACTGAGGTGATCTCCTTGACATCGCTAGCATGGCCCTCTAGGGAATGGGGGTCTTACTTGCCTAGGTTGGGGCCGCGAGTTGGGATTGGCGTACATGACATTGGTATACTCTGACTCCCAACTTGGTTCACTCGGTTCTTCGTAATAATAGGCCTCATTATGCTCAGGTGATTGCATGTAGTAAGTTTGAGGGCTATCAATATGAGTAGAGTCAAAACTATGGTCACTAGGGTCACTCTCTGAAAGCAATGGAGTTACTGGGACTATGGCTCTATTCAGATTCTCTTCTGCAGCCGCGTACTTTACGGGAATTACATTGGTTGGAGTAGGAGGTTGCTGGGCTAACACAAGTTGAGGCCTCTGCTGGGTTTGGTAGGGTTGTTGTGGTCTGCCATATTGTTGAGATGGGTACTGGTTCTGGTATCTTCCTTGTTGTGGAAATGGCTGAGGATAAGTCTGCCTAACTGCTTGCTTATTGTATGGGAAATCTTGCGCAGTGTGATTAGTGTATCTCCGTTCTATGGTACAGTATTGGCTACTAGGATTCACTTGGGTTTGAGCCATAATGGGATATACGTTCGCCATACGTTCACCTCCACAAGTATAGCACCACTTAACTGGGGCAAATCTTGGGATTGGTTTGCTAGAGACACCTAGTTTCTGAGCTATCTTCTCTGCGAGTTCCTCGATAGATGTGGATTGACTGGAAGTGAGGCTACTAGAGCTATCTGAATCCTTGTAGATTTTTGAAAGCTCTAGTTCCTCCCCTAAGTTATCCTCGATGTTGATGCACATGCGTACACACTCTTCTATGGTCCTAGGGTCCTTCAAGTACACATATGATCTCAATTTGGTACTTAGCAATCCATCCAAGAATAAAGCCACTTGTTTGGCTGGTGTGGGTAACTCAGGAGTAGGGCATCTCTCTAAGTATTTCCTAAACCTTCTTCCTGCAAGTCTCACGGTCTCGTGAGGTGTCTGCTTGAAGCTATGAATTAGTGAGGAAGTATTATGCCTTATGCCACTTTTAGAGAATTCGGTAACGAATGCCTCTAGAAGTTGGTCTATGTTCCTGAAGTGTCTCTCATTTAGTGGTTGAAACCACGTAAGGGTTGTGTTCCTAAGGGTTAGACCAAAGGCATTGTATTGTGTGAGCAGGTCCTCAACTTTTTCAGCTCTCAAGACTTGCCTAAACTCGGCCACATGATCATAGGGGTCTCTCGTGCCATCGAAGTAGTTCTTCATGGACTTAACCAGCTGGGTTGGCCTCAAGGTTCTGGTGTGTTCCCTAGGCCTTGGCAAAGGAAATTCATCTACATTTCTTGGATTTCTTGGAGCTCTAAGTCTCTCGGGCTCCACTCTATCGGTTTTTGTCCTTGTTCTTTCTCTTCCCAACAGGTTAGCAAAACTTACCTCAGGTCTTTCTCTATTCCTGTCTCTTTGAGCTCCATGAGCTTGGGATGTTCCCGCTCCTGGATGGCCATAGGAGACATTAGATCTTGGTTGGGGAAAAATAAATTCACCCTTCCAAGTGTAGGCATGTCTACCATGTTCTGTGACCATGAAGATCCTCTCCGAAGTATTGTCTAAATAAGTTACTTTGCCTGGGCTATCAGGATCTTTGAACTCATAGATTGTGATTGTTCCTACCTCATTTAGTTGATTAGGCTTATACCTCCAAAAGGCTTCATCGGTCTCTCGGTTCAAGAGCAGATCTATGCTCTTATTGTCCTGGGGAATCCACTTAGGTGTGATAATTCTAGTAAGAACTGATTTGCCTTGAGAGGTTTTAGGCTCTCCACCTATGTTCCCTTGCTCTAGGTCACCTATGTTTGTTTCTCGGATCACATTACCAAATTCATCTGTCCTATCTGGGTGACTGGTGACTACGTATATGGCTCCTTCTTTGTCCAGGTATGCTCCATTTTCAAACTTGACAGCGGGATGTTCAATTCCAATGGGCTGATCTGGGTTTTTAATCTAGACCATGGATCTTCCTAGGCCGTCCTCATAGATGCAAGCACCTAATCGGTTGGTCCTAAGGTTTTCCAGCTGCATCTTGTAAGGGCCTTCAAACCTTTGTAAATATGGCACTCCTGAACTTCCTATGGGTCTCTCCATACCATGAGACATCTCAGACTCGCTAGTTTCAGAGCTAGGGTAGTGCGAATAATGGCTCAACTGTTGGGCCCAAGACCTAGCAATATGATTGATACTAGCCTCTGAAGACCTAAGACTCTGTCTATCTCTCCCTAGGTGTTGTCCTGATCTAAGGTTCATATGCTTTACTGAGCAATCCCAATTTTTACCCAAGGTACAACCTCGTTGCTGAGTTCTTTCGTATCAATTACTTGGTTCTTTTTTAGTTGATTAACCTGTTTATGACCTTGTCTGATATCACGTCGTCAAGAATACTTGAGTTAATTTTCGTGCTTTAAGTTGATTGTTCCACGTTAAGTTCTTTTCCCTTAGAGTTATCGATTGCACAGAGATTATGTTTTAGCTTGAACTTGAGTATTTAGGTAATCTTCAACTTGATGGATGCCTATCATTGCCCTGACTTACTTCTAGCACTACTCGCACTTAGCCTAAGCTAGGAATTGACAGAGGGAGTTGAGCATATTCCAACCTCACTTGCTGATCCCTTGCTCTATAGTGCTTAAGAATCCTGTTTTCAAGCTTGCAGATTGCCCTTGCTTTGGATGTCCTCGAGTGCTCTCAATGGACCTGTAAAAGTCCCAAAGTTAGCTCAAGACTTAAATTCAAACGACAGAACCACTCACTTTCATTCATGTAACTCAGATATCAATTAGCATCGTGTCTCTATAGAAACAATTCTAGAGATCCCTTAGTTTTCTTCCCCCTAGATATGGTCCACTTAAAAACAGGGCTCAAACAGGCCTATGATCACCCCGAACAGATTTCATATGAGGAAGTTATGACAATTCATGGTTTTGGAGTGAAAATAGGGCTCAAACAGGCTAACAATTCACAGGATTTTTCTCAAAACACAAGTGTAGGGACCTCACCAAATGCTAATTGATAGACCAATATGCCCAAAATTACCCCAAAATTGGAATAAAATACCCTAGAAATTTGGCCGAAAAAGTCTGTCAATCGCGATCGACAGGTCTGTCAATCACAATTGATAGAGGTGTCCGTCGGGTCTATCGGTCGCGATCGACACGTCAATCGCGATCGACAGAGTCATTCGTGGGTCTTGTCAATTGCGATCGACGGTGTCAATCGCGATCGACACTTTTTGCGTGAATTCCAGCAAAATTTTAGTCGATCGGGGATGTGTTCGTCGCGATGGACACGTGGCAACGCGAATCTTTGAGTCAATCGTGAATTTCCAGTCGGTCGCGATCGATAGTATCGATCACGATTGATTGAGTCCTACGTGGTAGGCCGTCGGGGACTGTCAATCGCGATTGACAGGTCAATCGCGATTGACAGGGTCTGTCGATCGCGATTGACAGGGTCTGTCGGTCGTGATTGACAGAGGTTGTCGATCGTGGCTGTCGATCGTGATTGACAGTGTCGGTTGCGATTGACAGAGAAACACGGAATTTTTCTACTGTGATTAGTGATTTAGAGTGTACTCATCCTGTAGATTATGGTGGTGCACTTTGTTTTACCAAAAGATGAAATTTTTTGTCGATCGCAATCGACAGAGGTCTGCGACATAGAGACAGTTCCGAGCTTTTCTGTACCTGCGCAGTGTTGGGTGTGTGTAGAAGTGCGAGAGACACACAAGAAGCACACACAAGGAGCACAAACGCAGCAAGACACACGGAGAAGACGATGGCTGGAATAGCTCTCTCTATTGATCGATGAACTGAACTGAAGTAAGAGCTGAATAATATCCCTAAGTACAAAGTACCACCACATATGAGAGTATCAAGTATGTGGTAACATGGGGAAAAAACCTCTAGCCAGCACTAGAGTAAAAAGTGCCCATGTATAGGGAAAAGGTTCACATCAAAGCTACACGAGGAACACATAAGTGTAACAAACCCCCCTGGAGCGAATGATATGAACACATACAGGGAGTGACAGATCAGCCCCCACAAGGTAATAAGCCTAAAGCTTTGCGAAAAGCTTCAAACTTTTCCCGTGGAAGAGCTTTGGTGAATATGTCTGCCACATTATCTTGTGTAGGCACATATACCAAATCAATATCTCTTGCATGAAGGCGCTCTCTCACATAGTGATAATGCACCTCAATATGTTTGGTCCGTGCATGAAACACTGGGTTTCGTGCAACAGCCAAAGCACTCTGACTATCTGTGAGAATATGCGTAGCAACATCAATCTCCATGCAAAGATCCATCAATAGGTGTCTCAACCATATACACTCCACTGTAGCTGTGAAAACTGCCCTGTACTCAGCTTCACAACTCGATGTCGCCACTGTAGGTTGCTTCTTACTCAACCAAGATATGCATGAGTCTCCAAGGAAAAAGCAATTACCACTAGTGGACACGCGAGTATCATAACAACCAGCCCAATCACTATCTGTAAAAGCGTGCAAGCATGGCTGAACATCTCTGCCATAAAAGAGACCTAAGCTCAAAGTGCTTCGAAGATATCTAAACACACGTTTCACCGCTTGCCAATGCTTAGTGCCAGGGCTATGCATGAATCGACTCAACTGGGAAACTGCATATTGTATATCCGGCCTTGTGTTGCATGCATATATAAGACATCCCACAGCCTGCTGATAAAGAGAAGTGTCAAATGCATCACTGGAATCCTCAACTGAGAATCTAAATCCTGTCTCAACTGGTGTGGAAACTGGCTTGCAATCCTCAAAGTCAAAATGCTGAAGTAGTTTTTCAACATACTTTGCTTGATGCATAACAATTCCCCCCTCAACAGATACAAACTGGATGCCAAGATAGTAGCTCAAAAGACCAAGATAAGTGACATCAAAAGTATGTTGCAAATCAGCCATAAGAATGTCAAGTTTTGCATCACATGACCCAGTCAAGAGTATGTCATCAACATAAAGAACAAGCACTATAAGATCAGCCCCATTTTTGCGTACATAGAGTGTGCTTTCAATCGGACTACATGTGAAGCCAAGAGCAATCAAGTGCTTATGTATTTTGTCATACCATGCACGTGGAGCTTGCTTGAGACCATACAAAGCTTTATGCAAGCGACAAACCATATGCTCTTTCCCTTTCATAGCAAATCCAGGAGGTTGCTTCACATAGACCTCTTCTTGAAAATCTCCATTCAAGAAGGCTGTTTTTATGTCCAATTGATGCACTTTCACACCTCGATGGGCAGCCAATGCAACCACGGTACAAATGGTAGTCATGCGTGAAGTAGGTGCAAAAGTTTCCTCATAGTCAATGCCATATTGTTGCGCATATCCTTTGGCAACCAATCTAGCTTTGTAGCGATCAATGCTACCATCATATTTTCTCTTAATCTTGTAAACCCACTTTGTACCAATGGCATTCTTTCCTTTTGGCAATTCACATAACTCCCAAGTACCATTCCTATGTATGGAATCCATTTCTGATTGCATAGCACTCATCCATTGTGGATCGTCACATGCATCTTCAAAAGAAAGTGGCTCTTCATTACATGTTGTAGCAATAAGAGAATAATCCACAAAATTACTTGATGCATGGTGAGAGCTTGACCTTGTTCTACCAAGTAAAGGTGCACTCAATTTGCTATCCTGCAAAGTTTGTTTCAGCCACTTTGGCATAGATTGTGCACTCTTGATAGACATGCGTTCATTATGTAAAACATCTTCAATATGTACATCATGCGTGGACTGAATTTCATGCTCAGTTTCAGCCATATTTTGTCGCATATGTTCAGCCATATGTGGCTGGAAATTTCCAACAGTTTTGACATTTTTTGGCTGAATTTTTTCAGCCATGTTTGGCTGAAAATTATCCACATTTTCAGCCCTATTTGGCTGGAATTTTTCAGCCCTTTGAACCTCAGTTGGCTGGTCTACATGGCCATAGTCAAGCGCACCATTTTGGAACAAAGGCATGAGTGTATCGAACACATCTTGTGAGCTAACTGTTGGCAGTTTTTTGCATTCAAGTAGAGGGAAAACTGAATTTTCAGCAAATACCACATCTAAACTCACAATAATTGTGTTCGTCAATGGATGGTACAATCGATATCCCTTACTTTCAGCACTATAACCAACAAATATACATTTCTTTGCCTTGTCATCAAGTTTGTGACGTTGTTGTGATGGCACAAGAGCATATGCCAAACAACCAAACACACGCATATGACTAACCATAGGCTTATGACCATTCCAAGCCTCATAAGGAGTGATGACTCTCAATGCTTTTGTAGGGTAGCGATTCAACACATAATTTGCACACATGACCGCTTCCATCCAAAACTTATGAGGAAGATGCTTTCCTTTAACCATACATCGTGCCATTTCAAGTAAAGTTCTATTTTTACGCTCGGCAACACCATTTTGTTGAGGTGTATATGGCACCGTACATTGGTGTGAAATACCTCTTTCACGAAGAAAAGCATTAAACTCATGTGACATGTACTCACCACCACGATCCGTGCGTAGAGTCAAAAGCTTTTGTGAAGAAAAATTTTCAGCCATAGCTAAAAATGCTTTGAAGCAAGAAAATACCTCATTCTTTGCTTTCATAGGATACACCCATGTATGGCGAGTAGCATCATCAATGAAGGTAACAAAATATACATGCTTCCCAAAAGATGGAGTCTTGACCGGACCACATACATCACTATGAACAAGTTGCAATTTTCTTGTAGTGTGTGTGTGACTATCTTTTGGAAAAGAAGCACGATGCATTTTTCCAAGAATGCAACCTTCACATGCATGCTTTTCAATGGACTCAAGTGTAGGCAAGCCAATAACAATGTCCTTCTTTTGCAAGTAGAGCAAACTATTGAAGTTTAAATGACCAAAACGAGCATGCCAAAGCTCCATTTCAGCCATGGAAGAAGTATGAGCAACCAAGGCATTCGAGGAAGCCCTCTTGTATGTATCCATGCGATACAAACCATCACATAATGTACCGGACATCACGATAACATCGCCATTGCTGAAATCATGAACCATACACTTATCATCAACAAAGTGTACATGAAGTCCAGCTTTGGCAATCAACGGAACTGAAATTAAGTTCTTCTTGATACCAGGCACATACAATGCATTTTTCAAGAGAATCACACCTCCATTTGCAGCCGTAAGCTCAATTTCTCCTACTCCAATGATAGGATAAGAGGCATTGTTTGCACACACCACATGTCCTCCTTTAGGTGCATCTTTCAAAGAGGCAAAAAATCTTTGCATGATGTTATGTGCTTTGAAGCAACACTATCAAAGAACCAATCCGAATCAGCCTCACTCACAACCATACATTTAGAATGTAAAGAAGCATCATAATGACATGTAACAACACATGCCCAAAAATCTTGAGCCATGTTAGCTTCATCATTCTTTGCATTTGATGAATTTTCAGCAATAGACATGCCCGATTCCTTCTTCTTTTCATTGCGTTTAGCAAGCTTTCTACACTCGTCAATAGTATGACCAGCCTTCTGGCAATATTTGCATCTCTTCTTCTTTTGCAAATCACCATCATTAGATGAATGAGTGGAAGAGGAAGCTTGAGGCTTTGGTTTTGATGAACCAAAAGCTGAACCATACTTGCTTTTCCCCTTTTGTGAGATAGCAAGTGCTTGCGTTCCTTCAATCAAACCACTCCTATTCACTCTAGATTGCTCTTCTTGCAAAAGAAGAGACACAACCTCATCAAATGCATACATATTAGGATTTCCTTTTGCAACCAAACGAAGTGTAGTAGCAAAGCTTTGAAAAGATTCTGGTAATCCTTTCAACAATGTAGAAATGAGTGATGCATCCGGAATGATCTCATCTATGTTTGCCAATTGCTCTTTCAAGTCCTTGATGCGTGTCACATACACATCCACTGACTCATTTTCAACCATACATACATCCTCAAGTTGCTTCCTCAAGTATGCAACACGTGCTTCATTACGCACGGCATACAAAGAAGCAAGAGTGTCCCATGTCTGTCGTGATGTAGAACATGACCGAATGTGTGGAACTATATGACGCTTCACTGAAAGCGCAATCAAAGCATGAGCTTGAGCATCTTTTCCATCCCATCTAAGTTGCTCCTATGTAGGTGGAGAAGGAGAAACCACGGTACTCGAAGAAGAAGCTCCATCTGTGACAGTAGACAGTGAAGTAGAAGCACCTGCCGGTCTTCGATCTACATCTGCCACTATGTTCCAAAGTTGTTTTGCAACAAGAACGTGCTTCATCATGTAAGACCACATCGGATAGTTGGTCCCATCAAGCTTATCTTCAGCTTGAAGCATGCCAAACAAGTCATTGCTGCCCGCCATTTCATTAAGGAACAAGAATGTGACAAAATCTTCACTTCGACGAAAACTGAAATGAGTGCTAAAATTTCAGCTCACAAACCGTCACTCTGATGGCGATTCTGACTGCACGAATGGCTTTAAAATGGGGGTAAAACTCCAGTGCACCTAGTGGAAATGGTTCCGGGCTGCTGAAATTCACACTTCTATGCTCTGAAGTCGATTTGCACTGTTAAAGTGCACGCGCGCCGCGACGCAAAAAACCGAAACTTGAGAAGAAGTTGAACCTGCTCTGATACCGCTGTCGGTGTGTGTAGAAGTGCGAGAGACACACAAGAAGCACACACAAGGAGCACAAATGCAGCAAGACACACGGAGAAGACGATGGCTGGAATAACTCTCTCTATTGATTGATGAACTGAACTGAAGTAAGAGCTGAATAATATCCCTAAGTACAAAGTACCACCACATATGAGAGTGGTAACATGGGGAAAAAACCTCTAGCCAGCACTAGAGTAAAAAGTGTCCATGTATAGGGAAAAGGTTCACATCAAAGCTACACGAGGAACACATAAGTGTAACACGCTGCCTGTTGGAGACGAAGATACAGCTACAACCTGCAAGATCACTCAAAAAACATGCAAAAACAGTGCACACAAATTGCTCTCTCACTCTCTCTCACAAGTGGAATGAGGGAAATGGAAGGGTAAAGGAGATATGATAAAAAAACTGAAATTTTAGCGATGATGGAGATGGAGGTGGGATATGGCGAGGATGATGATGGTGTTGATGATGATGGTGATGATGATGGTGAAGTAAGAAAGAAAAAAGAAAGTAAAGAAATTACCTACTACGCCAACGTCATAACTCTACATCTTACCATCACACGCTTGTCCTCAAAGCTCGATCCCCGGCAGCAGTGCCAAAATTTGGTGTCGCTTTGTGATGAGTAGCACCTCCTTTAATGTCAATCCGGGAAGACGTGAGGATGGTATGAAGACCTCGAACAAGTGATGGCACAAATGTGTGAGTGAGAAGCACACCAACATGCACACACATACACACACACGCGCACACACGGCAAGAACAAAGAGAGAGACAATGGAATTCCTTTAGATTACTCAAAAGTGCTCTTACAAGTTCAATTCTACATCAAGCTAACCTCAAAAATGAGTTCTCTAGCTCTTTTTATAGTTTTTTACTAGCTTTGGCCCTGTTCAGACCTAGTGTCCGGCCTAGTTAAAAATTAGGTTCTAGGGCCTATTTGGGGGCTCAAACGGAGTCTAAAAAATATGAAAATTGATAGGTAGGTACTTCTAAAGCTCCTCAAGCGTAGCTTTTAGACATCATTTTGCTTTTACTTTTAGGTGCTTTACAAGCTACCTCCAATATTGTATAAGAACAAGCATACTCACTTCTCATATCAACACACAAGCAATCTTTTCAAGCCACTCAAGGAGAACTTGGAGGAGATCTTGGAGGCCATCTTGGAGGAGTTCTCACACTCTTTGAGGAGTTTTGGTCTACATCTTGGTGATTATTTGGACAGAGATTCTGCCAATTTACCATCAACTTCCATTGTTCATTTACTCTGAGTAGCAAGTCTATTTCCATTCTTACTTGCTAGGTCACTCGTTTCTAATTTAGGTTCATCAAAATTTTTGTTTGCTACAAAATAGTTCTAAATTGTTCGTATTCTCCATATTCTCACACACATATTCTTCATACTTCTTAGGCACACAATCTCTTGTATTTAGTTCCTATTTTTTCCTAGATACAGATATTGTCAGTTTGTATCATATTCACACATTGTAATTTGACATTAGAATATAGATAGTGAAGGTGAGCCTCATAGCTTACTGTTACACTTGAAATCTTGTCTATTCTCTCTCTATCTCTCACTCATCTATTTTTTCAGTCTTACGGTGTGTATGTTAAGGTTCATCTGTTGGAAGATCCTATAAACTTGTGATTTATTATTATTGTGGCCCACTACCACTTCCAGCATTTGGTATTCAGACCTAAGACCAATAGGTTTCAATCTTCAAGGCCAAAATGCAACGATAATATGTCATTATATTTTGTTTTGCACTAAGCTATTCTACCATCAACTTGTATAAATTGAATGCCAAAATAATTATGCAAATGCCCCAAATCTGGCATCTCAAGTGAGGCATGCAAATCAGCCTTAAAATCAGCAATATGCTTCACATTATTACTAGTGAGTAGCATGTCATCAACATAGACAGCAATGTTTAGAATGTTGGAGACCTCTAAATCTCCAAAGGCTTGATCTATACTGATTTAAGGGCACCTCTATATCAGGTATAGACCAAACTTTACACAAATGTTACCTTAATTTATCAAGTCTTCCACTATCACTTCTCTGAATGAAAATTTTCCTTATTCAAGAAGTCTGCTTCAAAGATTGACTTCATTACCTCCACATATATTTAGATTTCTTCAATCAAATAATATACATACCTCCACGCTACCTTTGTGCAATCATATCAACCATTAGTCCCTCAAATGAATCATTAAACCTTTAATTTGATCATTAAGATCAAAGGTATGTTAGAAATTGTTCTCCTGAAATAGTGACTTTGACATAGTCAACTTCTAATGTTGATTTCTTACAGCACCAGATCCCGTTTTGCTAAATGCTTTTAGCCATAGATTCCGTATCTTCCAACTTAGATTCTTAATTCTCAGTTATCAAAAACTTTACACTATACACTGAGATCCAAGCGAAACATTGACACGAAAAAGTGCACGACTCTGAGAGGTCTACCTGTAGACTTTACATATACATGTTCCTATTGATCATACTCACATCATAAAAGGAATTAGACCATGAAACTTTGAACATAGCTTCATTAGCTTCTAGATTAGATGTGTACAAAAGATTTCATGATCCACATGATCAGGCTCAGAGAAATCAGAGAAAGACTCGGTGCTAACTTCTGAAGATGACTCTCTACACATCTATCTCATTGACACTTGGCTTCTAATGACTCTCGCACTTATTTCTTTACATCATTGACTTATATACATATGATTCTAGACTCATCCCTCCTCTATTACATATTCCTTATCATCCTAAGGATCATCTATATCCATTTTACAAGAATTCTCAACTAATAATGTGCATATGTGTACAAGCTATATTTCTGACATCTCTTCACTCTCTCCAATGACTCTTTGACTTCATTCTGATCCTTGACTTGCTTCAAGCTCTTTATAATCATCAATTTGGGATTGCTTTGTTCCAACAGCTCCCCCTCAATCACTAATTGTGATTATTCCATTCTTCTTTATTCGTGCCATCTCTTTAAACTTCTGTAACTTGGGTCCATCTAAGCTTTTTGTCAACATATCAACAACTTGCTCTTTCATTGGAGTATACAATACTTCAATCTCTTTATCAAGTACCTTTTCTCTCAAGAAATGATATTGAATCTCTATGTGTTTTGTCCTAGCATGAAAAATAGGATTAGCTGCCAAATATAATGAACTCATGTTGTCTCCAAAAATAATTGGAGTACTCTGATCAATTCCAAAGCTCTTCAACAAGGTCTTTAACCATATCACTTCTTTTGCAGCCTCTACCATTCCTTTATATTCAACTTCTGTGGATGACAAAGCAATTGTATGTTGCTTCTTTGAGCACCAAGAAACTAACTTATCTCCAATATAACAGAGATACCCATGAGTAGACCTTCTATCATCTGAGTTACCTGCCCAATCTGCATCACTAAACACTTTGACTCTTGTGTCAAAAGAAAAATCATAATACAAACCTTCACTCAAAGTTCCCTTGATATATCTGAGTACCCTTTAAGATGCAATCCCATGAGTCTTCTTTGGACAATGCATAAATTGTGATAACACACCCACTGCATATGATAGGTCTAGTCTTGTCAAGGTAGCATAGATCAGACTACCTACCAAACTCGGATATTTCTTCATGTCATTAAATTCTTCACCTCCATATCTGCTCAATTTATGATTTACCTCCAATGGTGTAATTGAAGGCTTGCAATCTTCTATGTTGAACTTGACCAAAAGATTCTTCAAGTATCTCTCTTGTGTAACATATACTCCATGTTGAGTATACACAATCTGCATTCCTAGGAAATAAGATAAGTTTCCAAAATCACTTATCTTAAACTCCTTCTCTATTTGTTTCTTAAGCTCCTTGATTTCTTAAGCATCTTTACTTGTGACAATAATATCATCAACATAAATACACATGTATTATACTCATTTTCACTTGTCTTCACTAGCAAGCTATTATCTGCCTTTGAAGCTTGATATCCACATTCATTCAAGAACTTAACAAGCCTATAATTCCATGCTCTTAGAGCCTGCTTCAAACCATACAAAGCTCTCTTGAGCTTACACACATAACCTGATCCAATTGAATCCATGAAACCCTCTAGTTACTCCATGTACACTTCATCAGCAATATATCCATTTAGAAATGCATTCTTCACATCTAATTGTGATAACTTCCATCCTTTACAAGAAGCAATAGCAATTAGAGATCTGATTGTAGACACCTTTGCAAATGGACTAAAGGTTTCATCATAATCTACCCCATAAGTTTGGGCATAACCTTTAACCACAAGTCTAGCTTTGTATCTACACACCTCACCATTTGCAAACCTCTTTGTTTTATACACCCATTAACATCCTATTACCTTCTAGTTCTTTGGTCTTGGCACCAATCCCCATGTCTCATTCTCAAGTAGAGCATCATACTCTTCTTGCATTGCCTTCTCCCAATTCTATTTGCCTTTAGATTCTTCATATGTGGTTGGATCTTCTTCTGTCTTCACAATGTAAGCATAATCTTTAGTTGTCAAGACAGATGTATCATAGCTATACGTGATAGGTTCTTTTCTTTCTCTCAAAGATCTTTTGACCTCTGCATTTCTTGAAGTCTCAGCCATATTTAATTCTGGATCAAATCTTGGCCCATCTTCAACATTGCCTTGCAATTTACTTTTACAATCATCATCATCAATATCTTCTTCATACACCTTTACTTTGGTCTTCCATTTCCTTTGTATTTCTTCAACATCTGCATACTCATTCGTTGATCGTGTATACCATGTGCTTTTCTCATCAAATGTAACATCTTTTGAAACAAGAAATTGCTTTGTAGATGGACTCCACAATTTGTAACCCATCTGTCTATCATCATACCCAATAAACACATATTTCTCTGCTTTGGGTTCTAGCTTATGTCTTAATTGTGAAGGAACATAAGCATATGGCAAACATCCAAATACTTTACAATGATCAAGAGTAGGTTTCTAACCCCACCATGCTTCATAAGGTGTTCTACCATCCAAAGCTTTGCAGGGTAACCTATTCACAAGGTATGTTGCAGTGTTGATAGCTTCTGCCCATAAGTAGTTTAGGCAATTCTTCCCTTTCATCATTGATCCTGCAAAATCTACAAGAGTTCTATTTCTTCTTTTTGCAACTCCATTTTGTTGAGGAGATTACCTGCAAGTTACTTCTCTTTTTATGCTTGCATTCCACAAATAATCATCAAATTCTTTAGAAAAATATTCTCCCCCTCCATCTGATCTCAACCTCTTGAGCTTTTGTCCTGTAATCCTTTCTGCATAAGCATGATAATGATTGAATGTCTTGAACACTTTTGATTTTTCCTTGATTACATAGAGTGTAATCCACTTTGTTGCATCATCAACAAACAATACATAATATCTGGATTCATTTATGTTATAGTCCCTTGAGGGACCCCACACATCTATATGAACCATCTCAAGCATGTTTGAGTACTTATATCCTGATTTATTGTATGACCTTTTGTGTGCTTTACCTAATTGACAAGCTTCACACCTCTACACCATATGTTGACCTTCAACATTAAGAAATCCAAGCACTACGTCATTCTTTGACATTTCCTTTATGGCTTTCTCATTAAAATGCCCTAGCCTTTTATGCCATAGGTCTAACTCAGACATCTTTTGACTTCCATAAGTAAACAATACATGTCCCACATTACCTTGGACCTTGAGAGTAAAAATTCTTCCTTCTTTTTGACCTGTAATGATGCGTCTATATCCCTGATTTGGATCTTGCACATAAACACCATCAGTTGTGAATCTGACTTCATATCCCTTCTCCACAATTTTTCCTACACTTATCAAGTTTTTAGGAATAGTAGGAACATAAAGTACCTTGCTTAAGAGTGTGCTTCCACTCTTTGTCTTCACTAATCCAATGCTTTTAACTTTATGCTTAGTGTTGTCTCCTGTTTGAATTGTATGTCCATTCACCTTTGCTTCCATGTCAATCATCAATGATATGTTGTCACTCAAATGATTGCTACATCCTGAGTCAATATAGAACACCCTTTGATCTTCTCATATTGCTTCATGTGTTGCATTCAAGATCAAAGTCATGTCATCATTCTGATCTGATGCATAATTATAATAGTTGTTGTTGTAGGACTGAGATTGAAAACTTCTTCCGCCTCCTCTAGCATATGATGTCCTACCACCTCTTCCTCTAAAGTTACCTCTTTGATTTTTGCCTCCTCTACCTCTTTGATTAAAACTCTGATTATGACTTCCACCATTTTGATTATTATACCAACAATCATTTTCCAAATGATTTTTTCTGCCACAAATCCAACAATCTTTAGTATTATCTTTGTTCTTACCTCCTCTTCCTTTACCTCTGAAATTCATCTTTCCTTTTGTGAAATTAGCTTGGCTCGAAGATCCTTCATCATCAGTTGACTGCTTTCCTTTGCCATTCTTTTTCTTGTCCTTGGAGTACATAGCTTGACTTGCACTCCTATCATTATCTCCCTTAATGTCCTGCTCAAAAGTTAGCATGTGTCCTAGCAATTGATTAAGATCAGAAGTAAAATGATCTAATGATAATTCTATGGACAATATGAAAGTCTTCCATTTCTCATCTCCTCTCATACCTGTAAGTATTTGTCTTACTAACTTATCCTCATCAATATCTATATCTACTACTCCCAAACTATCTGCAATATCCTTCATCCTTGCCATATTATAATCAGAAAATTGATTGTGAGCTCTTCTTCTTGAAAGTTGTGAAGTCTGCCCATAATGAAGACTTCCTTGACTTGGTTGTATTTTGGAAATGCTCTTCCAAGGCATTCCAGACATCTGCTACACTTTCTAATCCTCAAATATGAGGTAGAAGATAATCATTTACAGCCATGTAAATGATGCTCCTAGCTTGAGCATCCTTCTTCATCCAGTTCTTTAAATCTGCAAGCTCTTCCCTAGTTGGAACACTAGGATCTTCAAACTCAGGTTTTTCTTCTTCTCCTATGATGAATGCCATCAAATCTTTGCTCATGAGGTGTGCCTCCATCCTCATGGACCAAGCTTGATAGTTCTCCCTATCTAGCTTATCAATCTGCTAGCTATCTCCCATCTTTGATCTTTTGTGTCTACAATTACTAAGATTTATGGTGATATAATGTACCTTTGATATGAAGCTTTAATCCTTCTTGATCCTTTTGAACTCAATCTTCACTCTTCCACAGGTTGTCTTCAAAACTTTGAACTTGTTCACCTTCAATTTGAAAAGACTTCAATATCTGCAACAGTCGGAACTTCCAATGCTCTTACTTCACTTGTATTGCACCTTCTACTCTGATACCACTGTTGGAGACCTCTAAATCTCCAAAGGCTTGATCTATATTGATTTAAGAGCACCTCTATATCAATTATAGACCAAACTTTACACAAATGTTACCTTAATTTATCAAGTCTTCCACTATCACTTCTCTGAATGAAAATTTTCCTTATTCAAGAAGTTTGCTTCAAAGATTATTTTCATTACCTGCACATATCTTCAGATTTCTTCAATATAATAATATACATACCTCCAGATTACCTTTGTGCAATCAGATCAACCATTAGTCCTTCAAATGAATCATTAAAAGTTTAATTTGATCATTAAGATCAAAGGTATGTTAGAAACTGTTCTCTTGAAACAACGACTTTGACATAGTCAACTTCTAAGGTTGATTTCTCACAGCATAGATCTCGTTTTGCTAAATTCTTTTAGCCATAGCTTCGTTATCTTCTAGCTTAGATTTTGAATGCTGATTCATCAAAAACTTTACATTATACACTAAGATCCAAGCAAAACATTGACACGAAAAAGTGTGCGACTCTAAGAGGTCTACTTGTAGACTTTACATATACATGTTCCTATTGATCATACTCACAACATAAAAGGAATTAGACCATGAAACTTTGAGCATAGCTTCAGTAGCTTCTAAATTAGATGTGTACGAAAGATTTCCTTATCCACATGATCAAGCTGAGAGAAATCAGAGAAAGACTCGCCGCTAACTTCTGAAGATGACTCTCTACACATCTATCTCATTGACACTTGGCTTCTAATGACTCTCACTTATTTCTTTATAGCTTGACTTATATACATATGATTCTAGAATCATCGCTTGTCTATTACATATTCCTTATCATCCTAAGGATCATCTATATCCATTTTATAATAATCCTCAACTAATAATGTACATATGTGTACAAGCTATATTTTTTAGATCTCTTCACTCTCTCCAATGTCTCTTTGACTTCATTTTGATCCTTGAGTTGCTTCAAGCTCTTTATAATCATCAATTTGGGATTGCTTTGTTCCAACATAGAAGCACATCATTTGCATGTTTAACATATAAAGTGCTCTCAGTTTGACTATTCTCAAAACCATGTGCAATCAAGTAGACATTTATATTTTCATACCAAGCACGTGGTGCTTGTGTCAAACCATATAATGCCTTTTTCAACTTGCACACTTTATTTTCATGCCCTTTTTGCACAAAACCATAAAGCTGAAATACATACACTTCTTCATATAATTCACTATTCAGTAACTTTTTTAAAATTTCCAACTAATGTACATTCGAACCATGATGAGATGCAAGTGCATGAATGCTATGAACGGTGGTCATTCGACATGTGGGAGAAAAGGTCTTATCAAAATCAATGCCTCTCTCTTGATCATAATCTTTTGCAACAACCCTAACTTTATACATGTCAACTGTTCCATCAAGCTTATGCTTCAACTTGTATATCCACTTAGTGCCACTGAGCTTGTATATCCATTTATGCTTCACCTTGTATATCCATTGAGCTATTCTACCATCAACATGCATAAACTGAAGGCCCAAATAATTATGAAAATGGCCCAAATCTAGCATCTTAAATTAGGGAGGCAAATCAGCCTTAAAATTAGCAATATGATTCTCATTAGACCAATGAGTAGCATGTCATCAACATAGACAACAATGATCAAAAGCACATCGTTTGCATGCTTAATATATAAGGTGCTCTCAGTTTGACTGTTCCCAAAACCATGTGCAATCAAGTAGGCATGTATCTTTTTATACCAAGAACATGGTGCTTGCATCAAACCATATAATGCCTTTTCCAACTTGCACACTTTATTCTCATGCCCTTTTTGCACAGAACCATGGGGCTAAAATACATACACTTCTTCATATAAGTCAATATTCAAAATTTCAGTTTTAATATCCAACTAATGTACATTCCAACCATGATGAGATGCACATGCACAAATGCTACAAACGGTGGTCATTTGGAATGTGGGAGAAAAGGTCTTATCAAAATCAATGCCTCTCTCTTGATCATAAGCTTTTGCAATAAGCCTAGCTTTATACATGTCAAATTTTCCATCAAGCTTACACTTTAGCTTTTATATGCATTTTGTTCCAATGGCCTTTTTGGATGGAGGTAAATCACATAAATACCAAATACCATTCTTCATAATAACTTCATAATCTAATCGCATAGCACTCATCCAATTTCTTTAATTCTATGCTTCATCAAAAGAAACACGCTCATTCTCATCAGAACGACTAGAGGTAGCCATTGCATAGCACTCTGATGCAAAACAAGCACTAGGAGAGCCTAAATGAGTATGATATGATAGACGTGCATTTAATTTGCTATCTAGCAAAGAATACACCAGTCATTTAGGCATAGTTTTTGCTTCCTCTATATCAGCCTTCTCATCAATAAGTGCATCATGTAAATCTACATCAAAAATCGAATGATCCACATCATCATGTGAAACCTATAAAGGCAAAGAAATTGCCTCATGTGGACCAACACTTGAATATCCACCTATAAAAAAGGAACCATAGTTCCATACACATCCTTGGAGCTAATTGATGTCTACTTAGTACATGAAAGTAATGGCTAAATTGCATCTTCCACAAAAACAACATCACCACTAACCAAAGTGTTTAGTCTATCGATGATACAGATAATAGCATTTGCTTTCATAACTATATCCAACAAAAATACATTTTACTACTTTATCATCCAAGTTTTTGCATTGTTGTTCATGCAATAATGCATATGCTAGACAACTAAAGACATGCAGATGACCAACAAATGGCTTTCAACCATGCCAAGCTTCATATGGAGTGATGGATTTCATTGCTTTGGTGGGAAACCTGTTAAGTACATATGTTGCACACATAAGAGCCTCAAGCCAGAAGCTGTGTGGTAAAGCTAGACTTTTGACCATACACCTCGTCATCTCCATGAGAGACCTGTCCTTTCTTTTAGTAACTCCATTCTGTTGAGGTGTGTAGAGAACTATACACTGATGTTTTATCCCATGTTCAATCAAAAATGCATTAAAAGCAAAAGACATATATTCCTCCCCTTGATCAGAATAGAGGGTGCCCAATTTATATGCTGACAAATTTCCAGCCAAAAACAAAAAATATTTGAAGCACGTAAACACTTTGGACTTTTCTTTTAGTGGATGCACCCATGCATGGCTAGAAAAATTATCAATAAAAAACATGAAGCAAAGGTAGTTCCCAAAAGAAGGTGTCTGCATAGGACCACACATATCACTATGAACGAGCTGCAAGTTCTGAGTAGCTCATACTAAACCATCTTTTGGGAAGGGAGAACACTACATTTTTCCCAAAAAATAGCCTTCATAGACATTTTTACTAGGTACCTCAAGTTTGGGTAGAGAGGACACTATTTCATATTTCTATAGGCATAGCAAAATAGCAAAATTTAGATGATCAAAGCATGCATGCCAAACCTTTGCATCTGAGATACCCTGAGAATCTTGAACAACACATGTTGAATCATTGATAGATTTTGCATAGTTTATGATCCTATATAGCCCAAGTTATGAAATTCCAAAAGCAATAATAACATCATCATTTGATAGATCATGAACATTACATCTGTCATCAACAAATTTGACAACCAAGCCTATCTTGGATAATGTTGAAACATACAACTAATTTTTCTTGATCCCTGGCACAAACAAAGCATCTAACAATGTGAAAGAACTACCATTAGTAGTAGTCAAAATGATCTTACCAGCTCCCATGATAGGATAAGGAGTTGTTAGCACATGTGACAGTATTCCCTTTAGGGGGAAGCGCGAGTGAATTGAAGAAATTATGTTGCAAGGTAGTATGTTTGGTTGCCCCACTATCAAAGTACCAAACATCTGAGTCTATTATAGACATACACTCTTCATGAGAAGACGGTCTATATCTGTAAACAATAGTAAACACCCATTCTTCATTCTACACAAGATTAGCAAGCTTTGTTTTAGGTGTAGAGGCCTCTACAACAACCATTCCAACCTCTTTTTTTGCCTCTTTTTTATTTGCCTCTTTTGCAACTAGTTCTCGATAACTTTTTATGACATGATCCTTTCCTTTGCGGTATTTCCAAAACTATTTCTACTTCCTTGTCTTCCTCTCATCTTTTTCTTCTTCAACTATGGATCATAGCAGATTTTTGCTTACTAGTAGACGAGCTCTATTTACCTTTGCCCTTCTAACATGCTAAGAAAGCTTGATTTGTAACACACATAATGGTCATGTTCTACTTGGGCTCATCTTCATGCAACAAAATAGAGGCTAACTCCTCAAATATTGAGGCATTTGGATTGCCTTTCATCATCAACTGAAGAGTAGAAGAAAAACTCTGATGTGAATATGGAAGGTCATTAAGAATGGTTTGCACATGCAAACTATCTAGCAAGACTTCATCTGTAGAAATCAACTTCTCTTTCAAATCTTTGATCTTTGTCAAAAAAGTATCCATAGAATCTCCTTCATTCATATTCTCACTCTCCAACTATTTTTGGAGGTAAGCAACATGAGCCTCATTTCTTGCATGGTATAAAGTGGTAAGTGTATCCCAAGCATCCTTTGTTGTTTTGCAAGATTGAATATGAGGGATAATGGCACATTTAACAAAAAAGGCTATCAATGCATGTGCTTGAGTATCTTTACCATCCAATGAATTTTGCTCTACAATAGGTGGAGAAAGAACCATAGCACAAATAGAAATCTGAAGATCATCATTTTCAATGCCATCTCCATCACCTTCAATAATTTTACTTTCATGTGTAGTAGGTCATTTTTCAATGTCCTTTGCAATATTCCACAGTCCTTTTGCTACCAATACATGATGCATCATATATGCCCATCAGCATTAATTGGTATCATCCAACTTATCCTAAACAACCAACATACGGAATACATCATTGCTTTCAGCCATAACCGTTGACTAAAATACCTAGATGCATAAAATTGTATCTCAAAAAAAAGAACAAAACTAGCTTATTGAGCTCTATTAAGCCTGTGGCACACTTCAAGGTGCTTGTACTAGAAAATCGAAACCTGTATATATATTTATCACAAAAGGAAGAAATTACATGTATAGGAGCGGCGGCCTGGTCTAATACCAATTGTTGGAGTTTGAGGCCCATGGAAGCATGTGAACAACACAAGGAAGAAGAAGAAGCTTGGAGCACAACATAGAATACTGAATGTACTACCAAGTGAATGTACAAAGCTAAGTGACCCGTTAAGGTTATAGGCATATATACAAGTTCTAGGAAAAAAACCTCCTAAAGAGGGAAAATTTTACCCCGCCAGTTCTAGCATATTCATACACATCACTACCAAAATATATCAAGAGAAACATCGATCTCGCTTTTTGCCCCAGCTTTTGTCAAATCTCGTGAAACAACAACAACACATGCAAAATTCCTCAAATACTTTGCATCACTTTTTTTCAAGCATCCAATCACTCACCTTAAATAGCTTTCTACCAAGAGATTTATGAACTCAACTTGAGAACTCTTTGTAAGGAGATCCATTGGGTAAAATAAAAAGAGATGAACAATTTCTTCCACCTCATGGTGACATATCTTGCACCAAGGGATGGAATTAATCACCTTCTAGGCTTTAGCATTGGTCCATATCCCTCTATGGAGAACTTAATTGAGCATAGAAAATTTGTTCACTTAGCCTAGAGTGTACCAAAGGGCTTGAAATTTTGATTCTCATCTTATCTAGGACCTTGACTACACCACTTTCGGTATAGAATCTAAAAAGATTCAATTTTCCTTTAGAAATTGGGGATTTATTTCAAGAAGTTACCATTCTCCAAAAAAATACCTCTAGAATGTGTAAATCCTCATTGCAGCAATCTTTGATTCTTCCCTCGAGAAAACTAATCTTCATAATCTAATATGAGCCTATTTTCTATCTCCACTTATCTCATCCAATACTAGTCTTCATAGCTTTAAATCTTCTTCCATGTGTGAAAGCCTTTGGTCCATAGTTTCTTGGCCCCTAATAAATGTCTCTTCTCTAGTGAGATACACCAATAGTGAACAAGATAGATTCATTCTCTTCAAGAATAGTTGCCATTTCCAATTTTGAGTGAAAGTGTTCCTTGTTGTGGGCACAAACTTCCCAATAGATACTTTCAACTTTGAACCCTTCATTGAGACTTTGAGGGGCAAGAAGAGAATTAGAGATTGTTATCGTTAGTCTCTATGTAAAAGGCCAAATGGCCATTGGATGCTCTTGTATATGTTTTCTCAAATAAAACATATAGTAGCTTGGTCGGCCATGAATTGCATTAATAACTCTTATTATGAAAATTGCATACAACAAATGAAGAGTATTCATTATTTGGTTTTTTGTGTTTTTTTTGTATTCTACATATACAAGTACAAAGAAGTATTGAAAACCTATCTAAAAGATAGCCAATACCAGGAGCTGGGAAGCTTCCGTTCACTTATATCACAATATGTTTGCACATAAATGCACAAGTTGTCGCCAATCTACACAGTGATGTCAAAATGTGCAACCTATAGAGTACTCAAAAACTCCAAGGCTTATGATTAAGGTGGTAACATCGATTACTCGAATGAAAAATTATGAGCATATCAGCTTTCACACAATGACTTTGATATTTTCTCATCGTCATCATCTTCTCATTTTTTAAGGAAAACTCTACCAAAATGCTTTTAGAAACACAAAATATATTTTCAAGTTATGATTGTTGCTTAATCGCCCATAATTTTTGCAGTATTCTAGTGATTTACTTCTCACCATGGCATTATGGGTTTCGAGCACATTTGATGGATCAGGGTCTAGTACCAAAAAGAGCTATAACTTCCAAGGAAAAGACGATTTTGAGATTTGCAAGTTTGATGGCACCAATTTCTCTCTATGGAAGAACCAAATTCATGATACCTTAATTTAGAGAAAGAAATGGAAGTCAATAGGTATCCCGACAAAGCAACCTACTCATATAGATGATGATAATTGTGAAGAGTGTGATTATATGTCATGTGTACAATTCATTTCCACTTGGAGATGGTGTTTATTTCACTATTTTGAACTCTGAGGCAGTAGAGAAGTTGTGAAGAAAGTTTGCAATATCTATGAGAAAGTGAATGCTTCCAACAACGTCCATTTGATGATGAAGCTCTATGACTTACATACGCAAGAAACAAATAGTGTTGTTGCTCATTTGTATGATTTTGACACACTCTTTTCTTAGTTGCAAACTCAAAATATAGAAAAGGATGTTGGAAGTGGGTGGGCCTCAATAAGAATTAATCACAAGTTCACAAGATCTTCTGACACAGAACCTAAGCATACACACCTTAAGACTCAAAAAGAACATGAGTGAGAGATATAGAGAATAGACAAGATTTTCCAGGTGTAACAATAAGATATGATGCTCACCTACACTATCTGATGGAGAGTGTTAATCTCCAAAAGAACAACTTATTCTTGTGATTAGAACACCTCTATACCAAGAATAAGTCAAAATCTTTCACACATTTAGAGGATCAATTACTAACTATCAAAAAGATTAACAATTCTGTGAAGAGGATGAAACACAGAAAAGTCTGCTGCAGTATTTCTTCACATTCACCTATCAAATCTGTAAAGTTTTTTATGAAACTTTGTATGAATCATCTTCTAGAGATTGCGCATCACCTCCAAGTTGAATTACTTCATAAGCTTTAGTATAACTTGAGAAATTGTCTTCACAAGTTACCTATGTCTGAATCTGCACTTCTGAGAAGTCGATTTAGACACCCCTAACTTCTTAACTTTGGTTCTCACAATACCTAACCCGTTTTGCCAAATGCTTTTAGCCACGAGTAGATCACCTTCCAACTTAAAGATTAAGTGCTTGCTTGCACAAAACTTTAAACTATGGAGTGAGCACTGACCAAAAGATTAAACTCAAAATTTGCGCCTGTTTCAGAGAACTGTAGACACTCAACACATATGAATGTTCCTACTCACAATTCTCCTAGCCTGTTTACAATTGGACTCTGAAATTCAGGTCACAGGCTCATTAACTAACAACTTAGATATCCTCAAAAGGATTTCACAATTGATCAAACACAGAAAGAGCAGACACGAAAAGATCGGGCGCAATATTTCTTCATTAACTCAGAAAATTACAACTGAGTGATGAGAGCTAACTCAACTAACTTTTCTCTATCTCTTGATTCCTAACTTCCTCAATCTTGGTTTCTACATATGCTCTCATACATGCCCCGACTTTTCTTAAAGTATTTATAGATAATTTGTACATGATTCTTACTGAACAAAAGATCTAAGTCATCTATGACTATGCTAATGTACATATATGTACACTTCTCTTGTCCTCTGAATGTAATCTTCTTCCACACTTTAGGAATTGATTCTTCCTTCATCATTTGATCTCCCAAGCCTTCAATTGGTGATTGGTCTGCACCAACAGCTCCCCCTCAATCATCAATTGAGGTTTTCTCTGTCTTCTTGATACTTGCCATATCTTTGAACTTTTGTAACTTGGGTCCATCCAAGCTCTTTGTCATCATATCTGCCACTTGTTCTTTTGTTGGAGTGTACATCACTTCAATCTCTTTATCTAGTACCTTTTCCCTCAAGAAATGATACTGAATCTCTATATGCTTAGTCCTGGCATGAAAAACAGGGTTGGCTGCCAAATACAAAGAACTCATATTATCTCCAAAAATTATTGGAGTACTATGATCAAACTCAAAACTTTTCATCAAGGTCTTCAACCATATCACTTCCTTTGCAGCTTCTACCATTCCCTTATATTCAGCTTCTGTGGATGATAAAGCAACTGTATGTTGCTTCTTTGAACACCAAGACACTAACTTGTCTCCAACATAACATAGATATCCATGAGTAGACCTTCTATCATCTGAGTCACCTGCCCAATCTGCATCACTAAACACTTTGATTCTTGTGTCAGAAGTGAAACCATAATACAGACCTTCACTTAGGGTTCCTTTGATATATCTGAGTACCCTTTGGGCTGCAATCCAATGAGTCTTCTTTGGACAATGCATGAATTGTGACAACACACCTACTGCATATGATAGATCTGGCCTTGTCAAGGTAGCATAGATTAGACTACCTACCAAACTCTGATATTTCTTCATGTCATTGAACTCTTCACCTCCATACCTGCTTAATTTATGATTTACCTCCAATGGTGTAGTTGAACTCTTGCAATCTTCCATGTTAAACTTGACTAGAAGATTCTTCAAGTATCTCTCTTGTGAAACATATACTCCATGTTGAGTATACACAATCTGCATTCCTAGAAAATAAGATAAGTTTCCCAAGTCACTTATCTTAGACTCCTTCTCTATTTGCTTCTTGAGTTCATTGATTCCTTGAGCATCTGTTCCTGTAACAATAATATCATCAACATAAATGCACATGTAAATGTATCCATTTTCACTTGCCTTCACTAGCAAGCTACTATCTTCCTTTGATGCTTGAAATCCACATTCATTCAAGAACTTGACCAATCTGTAATTCCAAGCTCTTGGGGCTTGCTTCAAACCATATAAAGCTCTCTTGAGCTTACACACATAATCTGATCCAATTGACTCCATAAATCCTTCTGGTTGCTCCATATATACTTCATCTGCAATGTAACCATTTAGAAATGCATTTTTCACATCCAATTGTGATAATTTCCATCCTTTGCAAGCAGCAATAGCAATCAATGTCCTAATTGTAGACATCTTAGCAACAGGACTAAAGGTTTCATCATAATCTACCCCATAAGTTTGGGCATAACCTTTGACCACAAGTCTAGCCTTATATCTAGACACCTTACCATCTGCAAACCTCTTTGTTTTATATACCCACTTGCATCCAATGACCTTCTGATTCTTTGGTCTTGGTACTAATTCCCAAGTCTCATTTTCAAGTAGAGCATCATACTCTTCCTGCATTGCCTTCTCCCAATTCTGTTTACCTTTGGCTTCTTCATAAGTGGTTGGATCTTCTTCTGTTTTCATAATGTAGGCATAATCTTTTGTTGTTAGGAAAGATGTATCATAACTATACCTTATAGGTTCTTTCCTTTCCCTTGTAGATCTTCTGATTTCTGCACTTCTTGAAGTTTCAGCCTCATTTGATTCTGGATCAAATCTTGGCCCTTCTTCTACATGATCCTGCACTCTACATCTAGAGTCAATTTCATCAACAATTTCTTCACATACTTTTACCTTTGCCTTTCCTTTTCTCTGAATTTCTTCAACACCTGTATACTCATTTGGTGATCCTGTATACCACATATTTTGCTCATCAAATGTCACATCTTTAGTAACAAGAAATTGCTTTGTGGATGGACTCCACAATCTGTAACCCATCTGTCTATCATCATATCCAATAAACACATACTTCTCTGCCTTTGGTTCTAGCTTATGTCTTCATTGTGAAGGAACATAAGCATATGCAATACATCCAAATACTTTACAATGATCAAGACTAGGCTTCTTACCCCACCATGCTTCATAAGGGGTTCCTCCATCCAAAGCTTTGCAAGGCAACCTATTCACAAGGTATGTTGCAGTGTTAATAGCTTCTGCCCATAAGTAATTTGGACAATTCTTTTCCTTCATCATGGCTCTTGCAAACTCTACAAGAGTCCTATTCCTCCTTTCTGCTACTCCATTTTGTTGAGGGGAGTACCTGCAAGTCACTTCTCTTTTGATACCTGCATTCCACAAATAATCATCAAACTCTTTTGAGAAATACTCTCCCCCTCCATCTGATCTTAACCTCTTTAGCTTTTGTCCTGTGATCCTTTCTGCATAGACATGAAAATGTTTGAATGTCTTGAAAACTTCTGATTTATCCTTGATTACATACAAAGTAATCCACCTGGTTGCATCATCAACAAACAACACATAATATCTGGATCCATTTATGCTATAGTCCCTTGAGGGACCCCATACATCTGTATGAACCAATTCAAGCATATTTGAATACTTGTACCCTGATTTGTTATAAGAACTCTTATGTGCTTTACCTAATTGACAAGCTTCACACTTGTACACCATATGTTGCCCTTCAATATTTGGCAATCCAAGCACCACCTGATTCTTTGACATCTCCTTTATAGCTCTCTCATTGAAATGACCTAGCCTCTTATGCCATAGGTCTAATTCAGACACCTTTTGACCTCCATAGGTAAACAATGCATGTCCCACATTACCTTGGACTTTGAGAGTGAACAATCTTCCTTCCTTTTTACCTGCAATTATGGTTCTATATCCCTGATTTGGATCTTGTACATAAACACCATCATTTGTGAATCTTACTTCATATCCTTTCTCCACAATTTGCCCTACACTTATCAAGTTTTTAGGAATAGTAGGAACATAAAGTACCTTGCTCAGAAGTGTACTTCCACTCTTTGTCTTCACTGATCCAATGCTCTCCACTTTATGTTTGGTATTGTCACCTGTTTGAACTGTATGTCCATTCACCCTAGCTTCCATATCAGTCATCAAAGATAGATTCCCACTCAGATGGTTACTGCACCCTGAGTCAATATAAAACACTCTTTGATCTTCTCCCATTGATTCATGAGTTGCATTCAAGATAAGAGTCATGTCATCCTTCTGATCTGATGCATAATTGTAATAATTATTGTTGTAGGACTGAGATTGGAAGTTTCTTCCACCTCCTCTACCATATGATGTCCTACCACCTCTTCCTCTGAAGTTGCCTCTTTGGTTTCTGCCTCCTCTACCTCTTTGACTATAATTCTGATTGTTGTATCCTCCATTTTGATTGTTATACCAACAATCATTTGCCAAATGATTTGTTCTGCCACAAATCCAACAAGCTTTAGCATTATCTTTGTTCTTACCTCCTCTTCCTTTACCTCTGAAATTTGTCTTCCCTTTTGTGAAGTTAGCTTGATTTGAATTCCCTTCATCATCATTTGATTGCTTTCCCTTGCCATTCTTTTTCTTGTCCTTGGAGTACATAGCTTGACTTGTACTTCTATCATTGTCTCCTTTAAGATCCTGCTCAAAGGTTAGCATATGTCCTAGCAATTGATTAAGGTCAGGAGTAAAGTGATCAAGTGACAACTCTATGGACAATATAAAAGGCTTCCACTTCTCATCTCCTCTCAAACCTGTAAGTATTTGTCTTACCAACTTTTCCTCTTCAATGTCTTCATCCACTGCTCCCAAACTATCTGCAATATCTTTCATCCTTGCCACATAATCTGAAATTGATTGTGAGCTCTTCTTCTTGAAGGTTGTGAACTCAGCCCATAGTGAGGACTTCCTTGACTTAGTTGTATTTTGGAAATGCTCTTCCAAGGCATTCCAAACATCTGTGGCACTTTCCAAACCTCTGATATGAGGTAGAAGATAATCATTTACAGCCATGTAGATGATACTCCTTGCTTGAGCATCCTTTCTCATCCAAGTCTTCAACATTGCAAGTTCTTCCCTAGTAGGAATACTTGGATCTGCAAACTCAGGTTTTTCTTCATCTCCTGTAATAAATGATATAAGATCTTTGCTCATGAGGTGTGCTTCCATCCTCATGGACCATGCTGGATAGTTCTCCCTATCTAGCTTATCAATCTGCAAGCTTTCTCCCATCTTGTATCCACCTGTGTATTGAAAACTTCAAGCTTTACAAACAATGTATGTACCTTTACTTCGAATTGAACTCCTTTTGCCTTTCTTGATGTCAAATAGTCTTCTCCTCAAGCTTTGACTTCAAGCTTTCACTTCTTAGTCCTTCAAGTGTTGAATTTCTTGAATCTGCAGCAGTCGGGATCCTTCTTTCTTCAAATTGATGTCTCCTGCTCTGATACCACTGATGGAGAGTGTTAATCTCCAAAAGAACAACTTATTCTTGTGATTAGAACACCTCTATACCAAGAATAAGTCAAAATCTTTCACACATTTAGAGGATCAATTACTAACTATCAAAAAGATTAACAATTCTGTGAAGAGGATGAAACACAGAAAAGTCTGCTGCAGTATTTCTTCACATTCACCTATCAAATCTGTAAAGTTTTTGATGAAACTTTGTATGAATCATCTTCTAGAGATTGCGCATCACCTCCAAGTTGAATTACTTCATAAGCTTTAGTATAACTTGAGAAATTGTCTTCACAAGTTACCTATGTCTGAATCTGCACTTCTGAGAAGTCGATTTAGACACCCCTAACTTCTTAACTTTGGTTCTCACAATATCTAACCCGTTTTGCCAAATGCTTTTAGCCACGAGTAGATCACCTTCCAACTTAAAGATTAAGTGCTTGCTTGCACAAAACTTTAAACTATGGAGTGAGCACTGACCAAAAGATTAAACTCGAAATTTGCGCCTGTTTCAGAGAACTGTAGACACTCAACACATATGAATGTTCCTACTCACAATTCTCCTAGCCTGTTTACAATTGGACTCTGAAATTCAGGTCACAGGCTCATTAACTAACAACTTAGATATCCTCAAAAGGATTTCACAATTGATCAAACACAGAAAGAGCAGACACGAAAAGATCGGGCGCAATATTTCTTCATTAACTCAGAAAATTACAACTGAGTGATGAGAGCTAACTCAACTAACTTTTCTCTATCTCTTGATTCCTAACTTCCTCAATCTTGGTTTCTACATATGCTCTCATACATGCCCCGACTTTTCTTAAAGTATTTATAGATAATTTGTACATGATTCTTACTGAACAAAAGATCTAAGTCATCTATGACTATGCTAATGTACATATATGTACACTTCTCTTGTCCTCTGAATGTAATCTTCTTCCACACTTTAGGAATTGATTCTTCCTTCATCATTTGATCTCCCAAGCCTTCAATTGGTGATTGGTCTGCACCAACACTATCTATATTCCAATGTCAAATTACAATGTGTGAATATGATACAAAACTGATAATTTTTTAATCTAGGCAAAAATAGGAACTAGATACAAGAAATTGTGTGCCTAAGAGGTATGAAGAGCATGTGTGTGAGAATATGGAGAATATGAATAGTTTAGAATGGTTTTACAGCAAACCAGAATTCTGACTATCTAAATCAGAAACTAGTGAATGAACACGTGAGGACAGATGTAGACTTGTTACTCACAGTATGTTGGCTAACACAAACTCCTCCAAATAACTCCAAGAGTAGAGCACAACTCCTTGAAGAGTGTAAGAATGCATCCTCCAAGTAGAGGACCTCCTCCTTGATCACGTCTAAGATCTCCTCCAAGAGTTTAGACCTACTTGTAGAGATCTTGACCTCCAACACTAGAGTCTTGAAGCTTGAGATGAGGATACATAATGAGTATTGGATCTCTTTTATATCTTATAAGCCCATCAAAAAGCATATCTAAAAGCTAAATAAAGGCAAATCTACAAAAGTAATCAAAAAACCATCACTAATGTTTGCCATTGATTCAGCGATCGATAAACTTCTGCCACATCTAAAATGCATGTTCCCTGAATTCAAAAAAACAAACTCCACCCACTATGCCGCATGGGATTTGAGCTTGCACCAATCCTTTTAAAGGCATTTGCACTATCTACTTCATCTGCATCTTTTGTTGTACATGATCTACTTAAGGAGACAACATATGATGGCAATTTTAGAGATTTCGAACCAATCTAAGACATTGTTTCCAATAATCCCCCCTTCAATGTCATAATGGTGCAATTTTTAATAACTTCCAAAACTTCATGTGTCTTTGAAATATATCTCTATGCATGAACCTAGATACTTGGGAAACTACGAGCTGAATGTCCGAGCATGTATTACATAGTTATATCAAGCAACCTACTACTTGACTATATAATGTAGCATCAAATGGTTCTAAATCCACTTTCAATTGTAATGACACATTGACATCCATAGGTGCCTACATAAGCTTGGAATCTATCATCTCAAACCTTTCCAATAATTTCTCAATGTATTCCTATTGTGTCATGTAGATACACTCATCTCTGCATATGAATTCAATCCCAAGATAATAATGCAAAATACCTAAGTCATTTACATCAAATGTATGCTTTAGATGTATTTTAAACAAATGAAGGTATGAATCCTTGGGACCTCTGATAATGATATCACTTTGTACTGCATCTTGAACACTAGCTGGTTCATTCTCAGCTAAAGTAAGAGCTAAAATATTAGGAATCTCAAAATGTCCTACATAATTCACCTGGTCTTCTTATTATCTCCTTGTTTAACTTTTGGTTCTTCCAATGTATTCCTTTATTATCCTTCTAGGCTTGATATAACCACTTTGAAAAGTGATGGAATCCTTTCTCATTCTCCACTATCTCTTTCTTTTAGAACTCTGGAACCTTCTCCAACATCATAAGTCAAAACTTCAAGAGGTACTAATGATGGACTAGGTATTGATGTAGGTAATCTAACTCTCTCTTCACTTGCATCTCTTAGGTTTTGCGAAGATTTATCACCCCCTTGTATGGCTGAATATAAGAATCCAAATTCCTTCTAAAAAATGCATAATCATCTGCTTTTATGAATTTTGGAATCTCTTCCTTCTTATCATGAATCTGAATTTCTGTTATATATGCATTTCTTGAGAGTAGGAATTCACTTGTGTCAATTGCGTAACCAATAAAGATAGCTTTAATGGCTAATGGTCACTCTTCTAGTTGAAGAGTTAGAAAGGGAAGAAAATACCTTTTTGCAACCTGTCATATGCTTAGTAGCTCCAAAATAAAAAATTCAAGGATTATCTAAGATTGCATTTAAGATTGCGTGATCAAAAGCTACTTCTTCAATAGTAACACATGCATATGAATCCACCTTTGAAGATTTAGGTTTTCGATCATCCTCAATATTGTTACCTAATGTTTTCTTCTTCTCATAAAAAATCCTTGTTCTACATTCTGCTATGAAATGATCAAGTTTTTTATAGTAATGGCATACTTCTTTCTTTCAATTAGATGCAGTCGAACATTTTTCTTTGGGTATAGAAAGACTAAAAGACTTAAGATTAGAAGACTTACTTTCCTTCTTGGATTGTTGACTCTTCTTCCGCTTCTTGGTCTCCTTCTTCTTCTTTCCCTTTGACGATGATAACATGGCTTCATCATTATCTTCCACATCTTTTTGATGATCTTTATCTTAAAGTAGCAGGATTTGTATCTCTTCAAATGAAAGTTTTCTATCTGTTGTAGAGAAAGATAAAGAAGTAACAAAAGCATGATATGTAGATGGAAATGAGTTTAGAAGTGTATTTGCCATCTCTTCATCTGAAATGTGTACTCTGACATTGAGTAATTGATCTCATAAATCTTTGAGCTTCAAAATATATGTCTGAATTCACACACCAACTTTCATCCTTGTGTTGGCTGGTTGTCTCCTTAGATGATCTTTCCCAGCAGGGTTTCGACTCTAATAGAGATTCTCTAACTCGAACTAAGCCTGGAGAGAGGTTTTGCATGACTTGATTTGGGGTATAATATGCCTCTTAACTCCCATAGCAATATATGAAAGTGCTATTGCATCCCTTGAATCCCCTCTGGATTGCTCTTCTATAGGAAATAATCTGGTAGCAGCATGGGTTACGGATGATGAAAGAGTTTCTTCTTCTTCACTAACCCCCTGTTGAGCAAAAATAGGAACAGGGGTTCTTCTAGAAGATAAAGTAGCCTCTTCTCTGGCTTGTCTTGGCCTTGGATAAGTGCCATTGATAATATTCCACAAGTCCTTTGATACTAATAGATTCGTCATCATAAAACTCCACATTAGATAATTAGACATTCCTTCAAGCTTCTTCATTCTCAATTCTGTAGTCACTCACCTTGTTATGAGTGCATGTCTACTATGCTCTGATACCAAATGTTGGAAGTGGGGTGGGCCTCAATAACAATAGTAATCACAAGTTTACAAGATCTTCTAACACATGAACCTGATCATACACACCTTAATACTAAAAAAGATGACGAGTGAGAGATAGAGATAGAATAGACAAGATTTGCAAAGTGTACAGCAAGCTAGGATGCTCACCTAAACTATATTATATTCCAATGTCAAATCACAATGTGTGAATATGATAGAAATTGACAAGATCTTAATCTAGGCAGAAATAGGAACTAGATACAAGAGATTATGTGCCTAAGAGGTATGGAGAGTATGTGTGTGTGAGAGAGAGAGAGAGAATATGAAGAATACGAACAGTTTAGAACTATTTTACAGAAAACCAAAATTCTAACTATCTAAATTAGAAACTAGCAAATGAACAAGGGATGATAGATATAGACTTGTTATTCACAGCATGTTGGCTGACATGAACTTCTCAAGGTAACTCCAAGAGTAGAGCACAACTCCTCCAAGAGTGCAAGAACTCTTCCTCCAAGTAGAGGACCTCCTCCTTGATATCCTCTAAGAAAGGATGATGAAAGCAATTTACTTGTTATGCATAATACCATTGCAATGGGATACATTCTACATAGCCGTTAATAATAGTGTGTATGAAGTGGAGGCGAGTTTAGTTATAATGAAATTTGTGGTGCAATCTCAAAAAAGGAAATTCACAAGAATTCTATGGTTACCACACATGATGAATATGCATATGAAAGAATCAATCATATAGTAGGATCAAGAATAGAGATAAGAATGATCAATGTAGCAAGAGTAGAAGAAAATCATGAAAGAGAGACATTGAATGCTATCTCCATAAGATGGGACATATAAAAGGAATTGCAATGCTTTGAAGAATTTCAAAGGTAACGGGCAATATGTTGGTGGAAATGTTAAAAAGTTACCTACGTCGTTTACTTTATCTATGAAGATAGAAGAAATAAATGATATAATTTATGAATCTAATGTTGTGATACTTTATAGTAATGTGCCTAGTGATGCCATTATGGTTGATCCCCTTACACACATATGGTTGTTAGATTGTGATGCTCCTTTTCATATGACACACATAGAGAGTGGTTCTCTAGCTATGAAGAAAATTCTATTGTGTACAATAAGGCTTGGAGATTCTTACTAGTGTGATTTTATTTGGATTGGAGATATGATTGTGTAATTTTTTGATGGCTCATAGCTTATCATGCACGATGTACACCATGTGCCTCAACTTTCACGTAATTTGATGTCAATGGGTCAATTTGATGACCTTGGCAACAAAGTGATTTTTTGTGCTCAATCCTTTCACATTTCAAACGGAAATATGATTATTTGTAATTGAAAAAAGTTGAATCAATTTACCCATTGTTTGTGTCTTAGAGAGAATACTAGTTAGTTGTCACTAAACAACCTATCGCTTGTATATAACATGGTTTTTGGGGACACACATCTTGTAGTGTAATGGAAATGATTTCTCATTCTCGTTACTTATTTTTGTTATCTTTCTTTGATTTTTCATTTTGTGAGCATTGTCAATATGAAAAGAAAACTAGGTATGAAAATCGAATGCACATTGACTCTTTAGTTCAACCATTAGATTTTGTTCATTCTAATGTGTATGGTCCTATATGTTGGTGCATAGAGCAAGCCTAAGTGCTTTTCCTTATGCATTCGGACGTCACAAGAAATTTGAGGCACAAGCTCATAGATATGCTTGTATAAGAGTTCTAAGATAAATGTCTTATAGTAATTTGATCAAAAGTAAAGAAGAGATTTAGAGAGAATCTTGTAGAAATAGTGGCATCCAAATGCCAACAGTCCATGTTTTAATTCAAATTCAAAGTAACTCCTAAAATTATGGATCACTTTTAGATAAGGCTTGTGGATCCCTCCACCCTCTGATTGTATTATATTTCAAATAGCAATACATTTACAACACGTTTTCATAGCTACATTGTTCTCTGTTTGCTATTACAGTACATGGCTTGAAGTATGTCATCTTGTATGAGTCATTGCACCACATTTATGATCTTATTATCTAATCTATTCATTGTAGTATGACTCTTGTGAGCCTACAACATTTTATGTTCATTAGAGTTTTTCATCTTGAGTTATGAAAAAATCAAGCTAATTGCGTATGTGCATCTTCATCTATGTTAAAAGTTCAGAATCTCCCCCATGGCTGCTTATGTATATTTCAATCGGTATAGTCCTTCTAATTTCATGAAATAACTTGGTATAGCTTAATCAACACTTCATTTGAATTTATGCAGAAGGTATCTGGTCGATTCCAACCAAGCTTTGAGCTCTAAGTAAAATTATGTGTGCCTTGTTCCACAAATAGAAGGTTTTCTTATGATGATATATACATAGAACCTATACGTTTTGACATACAATTTTGGGAAACATGTTCCAAGGTACCATAGTTCTATAATTTCATATATTAGAATATGAAAGAGTCTATTAAAGCTCTCGAGAGTTACTTAGTCTATTCTGCAACAAGTTTTTGTTATGACCCTTGCATCTTTATACATTAACCATCACTTCTCATAGTGGTATCAAAGAATAATCATATATTTGACACGGGTGATGGATTTCCCTCATCAATTGAAAAATTGGATTGAAGAAAGTACTCAGCATGGTCTCTAAGGATGGAAGCTTAATTGCAAGGGAGAAATCTATATGGATACATCACAAGAGATGAGTTGATGTCTATACTCAGAAATAGAGGACAACCAACCCAAGAAGAGAGGGAAAGGTTAAATACATGGTGTGCAAAGGATGCTTTGGCAAGCTCATATATTCTGAACTCTATCTTTAATTTCTTACTTCCTCATATTAAGAAATGTAAGTCCTCTCAAGAGGCATGGAATTCTTTCAAAGCATTCTTCTCTTCAAGTACCAAAGCTCAGAAGAACAAATTGTGGATGGAGTTCACAACTTCACAACAGTAAAAAAGATATCCAAGCAAAGTGTGATTGATTTTATCTTCAAGATGAAGAACATTGCAAATCAACTAGGGAGCATTGGAAAAATCATTGATGAAGAGCAGATTGTGAGGAAAGTCATCAATGGAATCAAGGGTGATGACAAGTGGGAAGCTTTCACCACTCCCATGGACTTGTACATGGATATGAAAGTGTCAAACTTCAACAATCGCATGGGAAAACTCTTTATTCATGGGGCCAAAATTATGAAGTATTGTGAGAAACAAAAAGGTTATCAATCCTTTGTCCTTTACATAGATGAAAGAAAAGGCAAAGATAACAAGGGAAAAGGTTAAAAGTCTGATGATGAAGGAAACACCTCCCAAGCTAACTTTGCAGGAAGAGGTAGAAGCTCAAGAGGAAGAGGAAAAGGTGGCAGATAAGGCAAATGAAGATCTTAAATCTCTTCACAATGTGCCATATGCGGCCTATCAAATCACATCACAAAGCTTTTCTTCAAGAACCCAAGGAACCAAAGAGGAAGAGGATACAACAGAGGTGGTTATGGAGCTCCTAAAGGTAGATACAAAAATTCCTATGGATACAACAACACCACCTATAATAACAACTACCAAGGTGTATGTAAAGGAAGGAGAGACCTCAACAATCACATAGATGATTAAGCTCAAGAGGATTCGCATATGCTTCTGAATATGAGAATGAAGAAAGGTAAATCTCACGAATATGTATTCTACATTCACTCTCAATGCTCACATCATGTAGCAAGGAATGTAGCCTTACTCATAGCAAGTTGATTCCTAGATATATGAAGAGGTATATATGGCTCAACCCCTTAGGTTTGAAGAATCACATTTCAAAAACTCACATTTCCTTGAACATGTATGTAGGTTAAGGAAGGTCTTATATGGGCTAAAACAAGCTCCAAAAGCATGGAATCATAGGCTACAATGTGTAGACATGATGACCAAGGCATTGGATGGAGTGAACCTTAGCAAATTCAAAGCTATAATTGAACTTTAAAAAATATCAATGGATTGAAGACTCATGTGTCTTAGGCTTGAGGGGGAGTTGTTGGTGCACAAAGCAAGCATAAGCGTTTTTCCTTATGCATTAGGACCTCACAAGTAATTTGAGGCACATAATCATACATATGCTTGTATAAATTGATTGAATTCTAAGATAATGTTTTATATTACTTTGGTCAAAAATAAAGAAGATATTTAGAGAGGATCTTGTAGAAAAAATGGGAGCCAAATTCAAATAACTCCTAAAAGAATGGATCACTTTTACTAGATCTAACCAACATTAATGTGTAAAAAGCCTACTTATACACTGAGATTTTAGTCATGGGCTTCATATCTGATCATCACACTCATTTTAGTGGTTTATGTACTTGTCTTAAAGCTCATGGAGTCCTCCACCATTTGATTATATCATATCTCACTTAGCAATCATCTATAATACATTTTCATAGCTACATTGTTCTCTATTTGCTACTACAATACATGGCTAAATGTATGTCATCTTTGTCCAAGTCATCATACCACATATATGGTCTTATTATCTAATCTATTGATTAGAGTATGAACTTAGGATTCTTCTTAGCATGCCTCCAAATTTTTATAGTCATTGCAGTTTCACATCTTGAGTTATGAACAATCAAGGTGAGTGTGTCTATGCACCTTCATCTTCCTAAAAAAGTTAAGATCACCCCCCTGACTTCTTATCCATATTGCTCTTAGTATAGTCCTTCCAAATTCATGAAATAAGTTGGTAAAGCTTACCCAATGTGTGAAAAAGATCTCGGGTCGTTTCCAACTAATTTGATGTAGAATTTTGGGAATCGTGTTCCAAGGTACCATAGTGGTATAAATTCATATATTGGAAGCTTAAAGTTTCTAGAGTTACTTAGGCTAATTCATAGTAGGTTTTTGCCACGACCCCCTCATCTCTATACATTAGTTATCACTCCTCACACTATGCCCACTAGATCATTAGATGGTGCTCTTTACTTTGCCACTTGTATAGATAATGCTACTAAAAAAGTCTAGGTTTATCATAAAACAGAATGATGTAGCTGAAAGGATGAATATGCCTATTCAAGATAAGAGTATTAGTTTCTATGTTGCATTATGCAAACCATTCCCATGTATTTTGGATTTAGTGTTAATGGTTGTTCATGTGATTAACCTCTCACTAGTAGTGCCAAAGGGTTGAAAGTGGCATAAGATTTACGGACAAGGGAACCAACACACTATGATCACCTTCACGTATTTGTTTATGAAGCTTATGTCTATGTTCCAAAGAACTTGATGCCAAAGTTGGACTACAAATCCAAAAACTGCATCTTTCTTGGATATGGAAGAGATGGGAATTTCGAATATCATTTATGGGATCCTAAAACATGTTCAATGATCAAAAGTAGTGATGTCATTTTCATTGATATAAAGATGCATGAACATCCCATTAAATAGGTTCAACTCAGAAGAATCGTTTTTGAGAATGCTAGTCCTTGTGCTAGTATGCATAAGAATTTGAGAGAAAAGGTTTTTCGTGGAAAAAAAAAATCCATAACTATTTGCATGTGCTCACGATCAACAACCATTGAGATGATCTTCATGTGTCCAATATCCAAATGATAGATTTGTTATAGGATTTGGTTTAATCATGTTGATAGTCGTTGATGAACCCTCTTCCTATAAAGAAGCTATGCAAACAAATGATTGTGTCAAGTGGGAGCCTGTTATGAAGAGGGAACTAGATTCATAAGAATGATATTTGGAATTGACACATTTGCCAAAGTTCAAAAAACTTTACCATGCAAATGGGTATATAAGTTAAAATTCACATGAGATGATGCTTCTCCAAAGTATAAAGCTCACCTAGTTGTGAAAGGATTCAAGCAACAAGGAGTTGATTTTGAGAAAATCTTCTCACATGTCAAGATGACAACATTATGCATGTTGCTTTAATTAGTTACAAAAAATGATTTAGGGCTAGTCTAAATGAATGTGAATATCACTTTCTTGCATGGAGATAATACCGATGAGATCTATATGGAACAACAAGAGGGTTACACAATTCTTGACAAAGAGTCTAGTATGTATGATCAAGAAGAGCTTATATAGACTTAAGCAATGGTATCAGAATTTTGATGCCTTCATGAAGTCCCAAGCCTATTCTACAAGCGATGATGATCATTGTCTTTATACTAAGAGATATTCATATGGAAGCTTGGTATACTTGATACTTTGTGTTGATGATATTGTCGGGAAGTCCTCAAAAGAAATGTCTCTCTTGAAGAAAAAGTTGAGTTAAAATTTTGACATGAAAGATTTTGGAGATGCTAAACATATTTTTGGAATGCACATTACTCATCATAGGATAAAGAGATGCATATACTTGCATGTGATTAAATACATAACCAACGTAATTCAGAGATTCAATATGCATGGTGAAAAGTCATTGAGTACACCATTAACTACATGTGTGAAGATGAGCAAGGATGATTGTCCCAAATGTGATTAAGAGAAGGACTTCATGACCCCAAATTCCCCATCAATTTGTTGTTGGTATCAAACTAGACATTGCATTGGAAGTTGTGAGTACATTTATGTTGAATCTTGGCAAGGAGTGTTGGGAAGCAATCAAAATGATATTGAGATACCTGAGTGGCACTAAGGATATGTTTCTATGCTTGGCTAGAGATGATGCATCCATTATTCTATACACACACTCTAACTTTGTTGGTTGTATAGATAATTGGAAGTCTACTTTAGGGTATATTATTTACTTCATAGGTGGTACAATTTCTTGAAGGTCGTATCTACAACAATGTACACTAGTTTCCATCACAGAAGCAGAGTATGTTGCAACTAGTGAGGTGTGTAAGAAAGCATTGTCTTACTAGATAGGCATGTGACATGGGCATACCTCAACATGTACCTCATTTACTCAATGATATTCAAAAGATCTACCATAAGATAGCTTTAAACATTGTTGTCACTTGATAGGGATCACTTGATCATGTTTTGCAAAGCCCCTTGTACATTGTGTAACATGCCCAACAGGTAAAAGGTATAGGTCATATACTCATACTCAAATTACTCAAATATCCTTTATCATTTTTTTTCTATCGTTGCCATATCAACCATATTGGCCTTTAGTGATAGATTGTTAAAGATTTGTTTCTGTTAGTGTCCATGTGAAAGGCCAAATGGTTGTTGAAGACTCTTATATGTGTTTGTTCTAATAAAACATATGGTGGCCTAGTTGGCTAAAAACTGCATTGAGATCATCCACTATAAACATTGCATGCAATGAACTTGTATGCTCTATTCCTTTGTTTTTTGCATTTTTCCGCAAGACTATACACAAGTACAAAGGAGCATTGCAACACCGATCAAACAAATAAGCCGCACTACAAGGAGATGGGAAATTCCCCTTCAAACTGAAGGATAATGATGTCAAAGTATTTCCAACATAAGAAGCTGATCAAAGATAGCTTATTCCTTCTCGTAAATAAAAGTTACACTCAAGATTATTGTTGGTTGGATA
>CM035440.1:75934229-75941729 GCA_020310875.1 Ceratopteris richardii | reverse complement strand
TTTCCTTTTGGGATCACAGTGGATTGGATCATACTGATGTATATGTTTTGTCTCATAGGCCGATTTTGGCCTCTAATAGAGGTTAAAAAGTCTCTCTCTCTCTCTCTCTCTCTCTCTCTCTCTCTCTCTCTCTCTCTCTCTCTCTCTCTCTCTCTCTCTCTCTCTCTCTCTCTCTCTCTGCTATTTTACATCTTTAATTTTCAAAACCACTTCCTTTGGTACTCAGATTTTGTATCAGATTCACCAGTTTTGTAACTTTTGGTCTCATAGGTCATTTTGGCCTTCTGAAGACGTAAATATATCATTTCATTTCATCTCTCTCTCTCTCTCTCTCTCTCTCTCTCTCTCTCTCTCTCTCTCTCTCTCTCTCTCTCTCTCTCTCTCTCTCTCTCTCTCTCTCTGAGGTAGATACGAGACTCTGTTTACAGGGCAGCCCACCCTCTGAGAGATCATGGACTCTAGAGACCAACGACAGCTCGGGTGATTCTTACTAGAGATACAGAGTCACAAAGATTCCCTACTCCAGCCTACTATAGCATCCCATACAAGAGGGAGAATGAGTCAGCTCACTGACTTCTTTATTCCACGACGTGCAGCAGCCCTGCCCCGTCAGCTCACACATCGAGAGGGGTGACTCTTCAGCAAGCTCAGACCTCTCGAGCTAGGAGACGACCCCGTGCTATAGGATATCGGGCCCCGAGACTTCACCGACACCAGATTACCGAGATCCAGGCTCGTGACCATCGCGCCATGGAGGAGAGACAATCCCAGATGATGGCTGATCCCGCTGCAGCCATCAAGGTTGCCTTGACTCCACCCCCACCTATGTATCACATCTTACACCTGTCCACTAGCACAGGATGGAGCTAGTTAGTCATTCAGATGCATTCTCATGTTTGTTGTACTACCCCCTTTTGCATATAGACTATCATAGATATCGCACTCCATACACCCCCCACTTTCATGGATATCTCCACATGCATACTATAGAGATCTATATCAGCTCTACCAGTTTTTTCAGCACTTTTATCTTTTCTGATTGACAGAAGATACACCCATGCACTGTTGTTTCCTGACACGTCAGGAAACAATTCCTGACGTTCCTGACTCCGACGTTCCTGACGGGTAGCTGACGGAACTGTTGCAGAAAATACTTAGGCCTCATTAAATCACCATATAGATAAGTGAGACTGTTGATTACAGCCATGTTTCCAATCTGCTGAATGAGTAGGAAAGTTATCTTTGCTTGAACATTGCTGAAGAAGTTAAAATTTCATTTAAGCAGGTCAATTTTGACATGATTTCAGGAAATTCAGGTTTACACAGGTTTCATAAATTCAGGATTTTGATGCGCAATGCTTCAAAATATAAGATAATTCTGAAAGCATCAGATTTTATGCAAGAAAGACAAGTTTTAGGGTGAAATTAGGGCATTTACAGCCGACTGAATTTTTCAGAAAAACCTCAGAAATTAATATTTGTCCCTTATCTTTAAATGATTATATCATATTAGATTCTATGCATTGTAGAGGCATTCCAGATATAAAAATACACTTGAATTGCAAAAGTTAAATTCATAGCTTATAATCTTTGAAATTGATTTCAAAAATTCATTTTTCTTGAATTTAATTCCCCCCTTGTAAAAAAATTGTCTCTTGTTTCTCTGATTATTTTTTTTCAAGTTAAAGAGTTTGAGAAAAAAAGGTTATGATTTATGGAAAGATAGAATGCAAGATATACCACTCTTGAAAGATTGCAATGGTACATTTTAACAAGTCAAGTCTCCAAACATAACACATGCTAAATGGGTAAATTTGGCTGGCTCATCTCAGCTTCTTGTGGACTTGAAAGACCTTGCGATTACTCATTATGTTTACAAGATACTGAAGGTTACTCATGAGAATGCCACTTCAAAGAGTCAAGTGCATTTGATGAGGAAGTAACATACCATACAACTTGATGCAAGAGTGGATCAGTACATCTTTCTTTGTTTTCAAGCACTCTTTCAGTGTTTCAAATATTATGTTTGATTGAGTGGGTTGGAGTTTCAATTATCAGACAATAGAATAATAAATCATTAGACAACTTGACTATGGACTCAACAAATATTTGTATGTCTTAGACAACTAGAAGATGATATTTTGAATCTTTATAATAAGTACTATATATATTCTTAGATTTTTTAGCAAAAAATTAGGCGGCGTCAGATACCGTCAGAAACGTTTTACCTTACCCGTCAGAAGACAGATAAACGTCAGAAGTCAGAAGTCAGAAACATGTCAGAAACAACTATGCACCCATGTACATCGATTCGTCTCATAGGCAGAGTTTGGCCTCCTTATAGACGTAAACTCTCTCTCTCTCTCTCTCTCTCTCTCTCTCTCTCTCTCTCTCTCTCTCTCTCTCTCTCTCTCTCTCTCTCTCTCTCTCTCTCTCTCTCTCTCTCTCTCTCTCTCTCTCTCTCTCTCTCTCTCTCTCTCTCTCTCTCTCTCTCTCTCTCTCTCTCTCTCTCTCTCTCTCTCTCTCTCTCTCTCTCTCTCTCTCTCTCTCTCTCTCTGCGCGCGCGCGTGTGATGGGGAGACAATGCCACCAGGCATATTTCCAGGATCCCCCCACAAAGGGGTGGTTGTTCAACACTTTGGTTACGAAGCACTAGCTTTGATGGAGAGAGAGTCCACCCGGCATATTTTCAAGAGCACAGCACAAAGGGGGGGCTCTTCGACACTTCCGTTACCCTAGCACTCATATATGGAGCAGCCATATGGGGACCCGAATTAGCGGCATCATCATGGACAGCATTGGAGAGGCCACCGATTCTCATGATTGCCAGACTCATCCACATCAAATCTTCGGTACCCCATATCATCAGGGCATAGCTTGTTCCACCACCCATGCTAGTAGAGGCACTCTTCCAGACAGTATGCCTATTACACAGGATCCAAAGCATGGACATAGAGAGCATCACTTACAGAGCTTTCCAAGCATCACGCGACATGGCGCTAGCAAGAGATGCCTCATGGTACTCACAGGCACGGGATGGGCTGGCCATCATGGATTCGACATAGATAGACTACCACCAACAGAGACCGACTCCCAAGCCCCAACCTATTCGATCTCCCACCAGGAGAGGCATAGGATCATTGGTCAGGAGATATCGCATACATTCATATAGAGGACATGGACCGAGGGATACATTGACATCGAAAATGCTCCACTATTGTAATCATTTTCTACAGATCTCGGACCAAGGCTTCATCTAGACTCTGCGCTACAGCAAACATACCTACGACACCACCTTCAAGTCGTCATTGGGAAGGTTCGAGTTTCATCACATCAACTCGAGATCGAGAGGGGACTGGCTAGAGGAGTTGCTTGAGAGGAGAGGTGGTGCCCAGTATGTCATACAGAGATTGAGAGTGAGGAGCACTTGGTTACCAGATCCCAGCATACTCAGACCTATGAGCGCAGAGTTCCACATAGAGGAATCACTCTAGCGGTGCATGACCACTGGAGACTAGCGGAGGATGGGACGGTTCCTTATGGCGGTATATGAGAGACGAGACGAGTTGCTACAGCCCACGCATCAGTCACAGGTGAGCTCCGAGCAGACTATTACTCAGTTCTTTCAACAAGCTTGGCCACATGAGATGAATCAGCCTCTCAAAGGCATACGGCTCATGCTCCAACAATTAGGGGCACAGAGGATGGGACGTTGACCATGTATGGTTGGGTATCGATGATCACGACTGCACCAAGAGGATATCTCCATCATCAAGATAGCCCACGACCACATGATGAAGTAGAGGTGCACCACGGCAGCCTTCCTTTAGGAGGCACTCAAACCTCCACCAATGTACCACATACTCCGACCACCTCCACCCATCATCAGCAGTTAGGGTATACACATTCACTCCCCCATGGGTCCTTGTTGTATTAGGTCTCGATCATATAGAACTTTTCCTATCGCAAATATACACATCCACTTCACATGAGATCTATGCCTCTCAAGGGCTAGTACAATGAGGATTTTTGCAAATTTCATCAACACCTTAAGTTAAAGGATATACACATCATCAGAGGCTCGAGGAGAGATCGCATGTAGATTCTTACGTGCAGCAAAAAGCAAGAATGGGAGGAGCGGCAATATTAGGGTATATACTACTTGGTCATGAGTAGAGACAATATAGTTGCATCACGATGCATACAAGAGAGGAGGATGCCTACCGTTATTCATGATATGGCGATATGGCATTAATATGCAGAAGATCTATGTTAGATACCAGAGCAGCCACTGATACCTACACCATAGGGACCACGTCCAACTACCTCATCTTTTTTTAAACCGATGATGATCATCAAACTATCTTACATATGCACCATGGGAGATCTAAAATCAGTTTGAATGTTGGAGTGTAGATTGAGCATCTTATCTATGGGAGGGAGACCTTTGCACCACTCATCACCCACCTCTTCAATGTCTCTTTCATTGAAGGGTTTCTAGATTCATGGATAGAGCACATTGTCATGCCTATTCACAAATATGGGGATGGTATGGACCCAAACACCTATTGGATCATCATGGTTGGCCACATACTAGTCAAGCCTAATGGGGCGATCTTAGATGAGAGGTTGAGTACTCTTACTGAGGAGGGTCTCAAAACTCCAAGATAGGCAAGCTCCAAATCGATTTTTTCCACCATAGATCACATTTCACTCTAGGATGCGCGATAGATATGAATCAAGTGAGGAAGAGGAGGCTACATTGCTAGCTCTGGAGGTCTGCAAAGCTTTTGACATGGTATCTACAAAGAGACTCTTCACGTGGCTCATGGATCTTGGAGTGACAAAGGAGATGATATAGGTGTATCTATGCATTGTATAAACAAGTATCGAGCAAAGTCCGATGCCTAGTAGGCCTTTTAGGTCCCCTTGTTAACACTATTGGTGTAAAACAAGAGATCATCTCTCCCCTACTCTCTTTGGACTTTAGATCGATAAGATAGCTCACTTCATTCAAGAGCCAGGAGGTAAAGAAGTACAGTTAGGGAGGGGTTAGGCGGTGGAGAGTTCACAGGCACTCGGAAGAGTACGTGGAGACACAAGTGCTCTAAGGGTAGAGTCACTACATACAAGGCCTCTCTAAGGGTACTCATGATATATTAGACTTGAGGGCATTCCCCTTTTATAGACAAGGGTGGCATAGATATTGGAGAGAAGGGCCAAATATTAAAACTAAACTTAGCTGCAAGGTTTAGGTAGGAAGTGGCGACCAAAAGAGGTTTAGGCAATTACACTGGCACTACCAATGGTGGTCTTGGTCTAGGTAGTTACACTAGTAGCCTTGGAAGTTATCATGCAAGATATATACCTTCGTAAGTTTAGAGTTATCCAAGCTTACGAACTCAAGCTAAAGAGCACAAACACAAACACATAAGAAAAACCAACAACCAAAGCAAGAGACTACACAAAAATAAGATCAATATACGACATGAAAATACGAACAAATAAGAAAGCCAAAACAAAATAAGCAAGAATAAAAAATAATAAACAAAATTCAAATTTATGAAAAAATAAAAATATTAAAATACACATATACATACACACACACATATACTATAAACAATAACAAGAACAAAACAAAAAGTGCATCGTCAACTTCTATGTTTGTTTAAAACAAGAAGCATCAGCATTAGACTTTATCATACATAGCTTATGCAAATAGCTCTGACATCCCTACTCATGTTGTCAGTACCCTAGAGTAGGTATACACTTCAATAGAGATTCTTTAAACAAAGACCTCTAACAAAGTCAATGAGCTGAATTTCTATCACTTTTGAAAGTGAAGGGCAAACTTAGCCATGATAAATCTTGCACAAAGAACGAACCAATAATAACCATAATAATAATAATAATAATAGTAATAATAATAATAATAATAATAATAACAACAACAATAATAATAATAATAACAATAATAATTATAATAATAATAAGTCAAATAAATAAATAAATAATAATCATTTTAATCAAACAAAGAAATTAAAGAAAAATAAGATGAAATAAAATAAAAAATCTCAAAATATATATAGAAATAAAAAATAAATTTTAAAAATGATAAATAAATAATAAAAATAAATTTTTTTAAGAAAAAATAATAACAAATTAATAATAATAATAATAAAAGTAATAAAAAATAAAAAATGAACAAAAAGGCCACAATAAAATATAAATAAAGAGTGAATGAGACCCCAAAATATCAATCACTAATGATTCGAAAGTTCCCTTCTTCTATTGAATGTAACTAATGATCGATTTGAGCACATGAAAAGAAGAAGAACCATAAATGAACTTGTTATGAAATAAGAAAGTCCTTACCTTCTTTAAATTTGTTTTTTAATGAATACCCTTTTTTTGAACAAGCAAAGAGATTAGCTGACAAAACTCAACTACAAATGAAGACAGGCTTGAACAAAGACAAGAAAATTTAAACAACTGAGAGCAAACAACACCATATTTTGCTAAAAGAGAAATATTTGAATGAGACCCCAAAATATCAATCACTAATGATTCGAAAGTTCCCTTCTTCTATTGAATGTAACTAATGATCGATTTGAGCACATGAAAAGAAGAAGAACCATAAATGAACTTGTTATGAAATAAGAAAGTCCTTACCTTCTTTAAATTTGTTTTTTAATGAATACCCTTTTTTTGAACAAGCAAAGAGATTAGCTGACAAAACTCAACTACAAATGAAGACAGGCTTGAACAAAGACAAGAAAATTTAAACAACTGAGAGCAAACAACACCATATTTTGATAAAAGAGAAATATTTGAAGTTCGAATCATGTTAATGTTAGCAAATTCTAGTTCTAATCTTTTATCATAATTCTCTACTTCCAAACCAAAAAGAGTTGAAATATTTTTTAGATCTAGAAAAGCACAAGAATCACCATGTGAAGTACAATTCTAATATTTTATCATAATTATCTACTTCCAAACCAAAAAAGTTGAAATATTTTTAGATCTAGAAAAGCACAAGAATCACCCTGTGAAGTTCATTTAGTGAAGTCAAATCACTTCCCGATAAGCTATTTAATGAAGGAGAATTTTTCTCTAACGCTAAACCAACCTTCATAGAAACTTTCTTCATTACTACTAATTTCCAATGCATGAAAATTCTACAAACACCTAAAGATTCTTCAATTTTTAGAATGAAATTATCAATGCCTTTTTCTATATATTTAAGGAGGCAAGTATCCTTAGGGATATGAAGTCTAAATTTTATTCCTCTAGAAAAAGTTCTTTCAAACTACTAGTAAGAAGAATAGAACAATCCGCAGAAACTTTGTGACCCAAATCCTTGTTCTCGAAAGAGGAAAAGAAAACACTATTGTAACAAGTTCTTCCCAAAGTTTTCATATATTTGAATGTAACCAAAGGATGGACCCAAATCTTTCTAACTTAGGAAGGAAGAGATTCTATCACTTCTTTTGATTTCAA